>OU744803.1:23792411-23861213 GCA_916614155.1 Mesoligia furuncula
ACCTAAATATACTCTTTCTTAAAATGTTAATGTAAAAAATCTTTGAATCGGCTCAGTTTTCTAGGAGAAAAAAGGGGAATACGAAACGTCGATCTCGTCAAAATTTTCGGTCTGAGCTGCAGCTGTCCCTATCACACATTACGGGGCCAGACTTGAGGGAAGGCGACGGCAATAGTTTCTTCAAATACCTATTTTTCAAATTTCTCACAGTCCCCGCCCCCTCTTAAGCCGTTGGGTTGTGGAGGTCAGATAGTCAGTCGCTCCATATAAAATACTGGTAATTAACTACATCCGCTTAGATTGGAAGCCGACCACAATATAGGTGGGAAAAGGCCTGGCAGATGATAAGTCGCCTTCCAATCATAATTTCAACATGAAGAAACCATCAAAGCATACTCTTTACAATTTGTGTCACTAAATCTTATTTAAAACCGCTACGTTGACTTACCACTTCAATCCAAAATCAATCATTCATAGCTTCATTAGTTACACCGAACATACTTCGCAAGAAACACATTTCCACAGCAATAATTCTTTGATGCCTATTTTGCGATGTCAAAGTGAAATCATTTATTACAAATTAAAGGCACTTTTGAACGTCAAAAATTACAACTAAGGGCTGATTTTTCAATCATCTGATAACTTTATTCGAGGAATAATTTTGAAATTTTGACAGTTATTTCATACAAAAACTGTCAAACGTGCAATTTTATTCCTCGAATTTATATGGCGTTAATAAACATTTAAAAGTTATATGGCGATGGAAAAATCAGCCCTTAATAGAATTGATTCTAGTCTCCCATTCCAAAAGGTAGTTTTCGTATGGAGAAGAATGGGCACGAAACTCTACCGTTACTCTTTTAAAATGTTTTACAAGGTCTTCTATACATAATATAATTATATTTGAAGACGGAATAAAATTAGTCTACCACAAAAAGATAAAAATATTTTAAAATGAAGCAATGACAGGAAATGCCCAAAACAAGCATGAAATAAGGATTACTGTGGAAATGTGTTCAATTCGCTTCCATACGTGCCACCAGCACAATATTGTGAGTCGAGCCTTTTTTTATTTCAACCACATTAAATTCACGCATTCACTCTCCTTTCCACATCTTCATGAATTTCTCCATCTCTATATATAAACATAAACACATAAACTCTCTTTTACTGATTCTCTCGATATTTACGTTTGCAAGGAATAGTTCACAAATTACGAATGATGACGAAATATACTGCATTGACGCTAGGCCCAATGCAAACATCATCTGAAACAAATGAAACAGTAGTAGTAGTAGTAGTCATTATAAAATAAAATGTATTTTCTTTAAATACTTCGAATAATTTTAAATAGATTTTAATAATAATAATGTTTAGTTTCTATTTTCTGCACATATGCCATCACTATAAAAATATTTAACTTATGTGCCGTTCGGGGACTGAAAACAATAACGATACCTTGTTCCACCGAACCGCACGTTACAAAATTTTGTTTCAGTGCGGTTAGTGGAAGTGCTCAGGTACGGTTTGCCCAAGTGCGTTTGAAATCAGTGCTCTGAGTGGAACACTTCCATTTTTTTAGAGAATCAACATTGAGAACAGCTTAATTTTATTTCTCAATTAAAACATCCAAACGTTATATTACTTTAATTCTGTATTCTAAAAAAAAATTTCGGTATCTCGGTTCACTCGTGCAAAGCGATGGCGAAGTAGATCGGACTGTTAAGCACAGAATTAACACTGGATGGATGAAATGGCGGCAGGTCACGGGAACAATCTGCGACTCCCGCATCCCCCTTAAACTTAAGGGGAAGATATATAAAACCATGATTAGACCTGCTGTCTTGTATGGATCAGAATGTGCCCAACATTCTCATTTCACAAAAGGGATGAATGAAAGGCAATTGCATGCAGCAGAGATGAGAATGCTTAGAGGGTTGTGTGGTGTTACACGAATGGATAGAATAAGAAATGAGTACATAAGAGGAAGTTTGAAAGTGGCACCGGTAACTGAAAAGTTGCGTGGGAATCGGTTGTCATGGTATGGGCATGTGTTACGAAGAAATGAGGAAAATGTCGTGAGGAGAGTTTTGAGTATGGATGTCGATGGCTATAAGAGTAGGGGAAGACCAAAGAAACGATGGATGGAATGTGTGAATGATGATATGGTTAGAAAGGGGGTGACTACCGAGATGACGACTAATAGAGAAGTATGGAAGAAAAAGACATGTTGCGCCGACCCCAAATAAATTGGGATAAGGGCAGGAGAATGATGATTCTAAAAAAAAAATCAAAATCAAAAGTCATCTATTCAAACTAGGCTGAGAAAGAGCACTTTTCGAACGTCAAATTACAAAAGACAGTCCCCCAAAACGCCCGCCCTTCACCACTTCCTAGTGCTTTCGCTGGGGAGAAGAAGTGGCGCAACAAACTCCCAGCAGCACAGCTGTCTGTTCAGTTAGAAAATATTTGAATGTATACAATACAAGCTAAGCAAGGTAATTAACATTACAGGACACAGAACATTAAATTAAATTATTTGCCATATGTTAGCTAGCCACGCCAATGCACAGTGTTTTAAAAACCCCGATTTTGTCTCATGCCCTTTTTATTGCAAATATCGTTAGTTTATATCATTCCAAGTACTACAGTGAAAATCCGGCTTCGATATGACCTTTAGTTTTGACAAAAAAAAAAAATTCGAAAGTTTCCCTATAACCGGGTCATGAAAATCACAAAAAAAAATCATATAAAATAAAATTGGCTGTTATTTAAAAATCTGATTATACGTAATGTTTACATTCATAACAACAGACATTCTGCCCGTTTTTGTCATTTCTAAAGTTAATAGGTTATGAAATAACAACATTTTTATCGTATTTCTTTTATAATTATTATTTCAAATATAATGCCGTATTAGATCGAGATTTTTATACAGTATATTCTTCATACGCTCTTCTATCAGGGTCATACCCAAAAAACGAAAAAAATATGTTCATGTAACCTTAAGCCGTTACTTTATTATTATATCAACATTAAATACATTGAATAGTTCTTTTGTCTTGAAAACTTATCATCTTTTATGAAAAATCATCGCTTTACTAAAATTTACATGATATTTTTTCCATTTGAATGTGAAAAAATCTCCTTCTGTAGACTGTTCGGATGACAAGTATTTGAGTTTAAGTGATGGTTAAAAATATATACACATACTTTAGATACTTTTATTTCGTTTCATTATATCAATTTGTACTATCAAATATACTTAACACAACGTATTAAAAAACAAATAATTCTAAATTTAGAAATAAAACGTATAAACATGTTGTTCACAGATTTTAGGTCTACTTCTGTAGACGCATAAAATAAACCAAAATTTGACAAAGATGAACGCATCGTTAATATTTTGTTTGTTGTGTTGGTAGCACTATGAATTTTACATAAAGAGCGTGTGACGTGAAAAATCTCAATTTTATTCAATTACACAAGTTTCCGGTCGAGATCAGTTTCTTTCCTGTGCAAAGGATACCTGAGTAAGTAGCCTTTCCAAATACATAAAAAGATCAAAACAGTATATGCGTTTGGGCGAGGCACGCAAATATCATATTGCTTAAATTCTAACCTCATAATGCAGGATGCCACCTTCGTTTTACCAAAATTTGTCTCTCGTATAGACATCTTTACCGTAGACTTAGTGTCTACAAAAGGGAGCTATGTCAACAGAAGTGAATTAGTAATGCAATTTCACTGTATTTGAAAAAATAATAGTGGTATTACTCACTTTTTATCCGATTTAAAAAAGGGAGGTTCTTAATTAGAGTGTTTTTGTTTTTAATCCTTTTTTAACCGAATTGGATGATAATTCTTCTTTTTTTTTAATGGGCATACTTTAGTGCGGTTCCATATTAATTTGATAGAGGTCTGATGGGTGTCCTAAATAGTTAAAGAAGGTTTTGTAAAAAGAGTTTCTTTGTGTATTTACTCTGTGTACTTTTAGGATTTCGTAGTTGAATAACTAACCTTTCTATAATTTCATCATTTATTTTGTCATTCACTTTTTTTTGCATTGTTTTTTTTTTTGCAATTTTTTTACAATTTGTTGCTTGCAGCGCATGAGGTATGGTAAGATGCCACGAACGAGTCGATCAGGGCAGCTATCCGAAGAAGAAAAAAAGAAACGCAGGCGCGAGTAGAAAAAACTTAGTATACCGGTGCTCGGGCAAAACTGGATGATGCAGCTCTCGAAGAAAGAAGAAGGAAGGATAGGGAGAAATACAAAAGAAAAAACAGCTAGGTCAAATTAAGACTGTTAAAAACTGCACGCCAAGAGAAAGCAGATAAGAAAAATGTGGAGAGAAAAAGCAAAAAAGATACGTGATAAGGGAAAAGTAAATAAAAGGGAATGTGACACCAGACTCCTCATCTAAGTATTTGCCTATACGAGATTCTCCTATTGCTCCAGCTACTCTTGAAGCTCCGACTGAGTCAAATTCACCAGGACTGTCAGATAGACTGACACCAGATCTTTCCATCGACATATTCAGCCAAAGGCAGAAGCTAAGAAGATAAGAATCTATTCAGACGACTCTGCAGCTTCTGAAAATTCACCACAGAAAAAACGGCCGAAGAATTTCATGTGGAACGATTCTGACGAGGATAATTTATTTTAATATTCTGTTCATTTATATGCCCACAGAAGCATAATGTCTGTTCTGTGGACAAATTTCGATTTTTTTTTTGTACTCAATTGGTAAAGATTTTTGATTATAATTTCTTTAGGGGTTTAAGGAGAACTTCATTTTAAGTTTTTTTTCATTGTTTCTATTCTTGATGTTATTGATATGATTATATAAGGACCATTATTGTTATCTTCTGTATACAACACGATCTCTTCTGTAGACGTAAAAAAACAAAAAATGTGATTTATGCCTAAAATATCCAAAACTGATCTCTAGTGATATTATTGTAAGAATATTAATATCTAACTTTAAATGAATATAATGTTTCATAACAATTCGTGGAGTTTTATTATTTATATTTTGTAATGTTCACTTTTTGTGTATGACCCATCAATACTATGAAAATCACGATCTAACTCCGCGTTATTCAAAAGTTACATTCAAAAGTTAGATTTTACATTTTGCTTAGGGTTGTCCTCCGAATATCCGGATACTTACATTGTATTTATCCGGGGCAAAAATGCTGTGGTTTAATAGTGTTAAGAAGTTAAGAAAAAGAAAAATTAAAAATGTAAACAAAAAAACTTACTATCTAAATTCTCCAATTAAATCCTAATTCTATTTTAAACTCTCAAGGACTCCACGAGGCAGGCTCGACCTAGTGTGGAGTCCACAAGTTAAAATATTAAAACAATGTTTCCCTTGTAACAATCATTGTAGAAGTAGTATAGTATTTGTACTTTAGGTATAAGGAAATGTAAGAACATTATTTGGTTAAAAACGATTTTTTCTTATTAATCAAGTAAGCACCGAGTGAATATTATGTTATTAAAAAATACCTGCAAACTGAAACATGCTGATAGTTCCTTGCAGCACGCAACTAATAACATATATTTTGTTGCCCACTCTTCCGTTCGTTCTTCTGTCAGTTGATCATCTGCTTCGCTCCTACCAACACTAAACTCCTTTTCTTGGTCATCATAACAGACTTGCAGATCCGATACAGACTCGTTCAAACGTTTCAAAAAAGAGTGAACCAGACTTATGTAAATGTAAAATATAACATGTTCTATATAAAAACGAACTTCAGCAATTGTTTCAAAAGTAAATATCACAACGTAGCCTGGGGTAGGCTTGATTTGAATCAGAATTTTATAAAAGATCCTTAATGGTACAAAACATGCTGCACTGAAGCAAATTACTGATGTTGAGGTGATGAAAAAGTTTTTCAATTTTCTTAAGCATTTGTTTGTCGGTTCTGTATTGAAGCATTGGTGCACAGCTAGTATATTTTTTATGAATTTTATGTAAGAACGTGAAGTTTGAACAGCACAAATCATTATAATAAAAGTACACAAAAAAATCCTGATATGACGTATGAATTTACGAAAATTTAAGTTGTGACCGGAACGTATTTCTAAAACAAATTCATAAGTGCTATTCAACAAGATTACTGAAGAAATCATTATCTCTAAAACGACGCGTATAATTCGTTTTTTACGAAAATTCATTTGCAAACTGTAATTTCTGTAAACACCCATTATGTTTTCTGCTTTTATTAATAAGTCTAACATTGCGTGTTTCATTTTGACGTCGAAACTATTCACGTTCGAAGACTGGGCTTACTTTGCAGTGAGTGAGTTGATTTTTCAATCAACATTATAGTAATTTATTCATAAGTAATTGAATTACCGCTATCTTGCTAGGAATAATTATCTTGAATGTCAGTCATTTTCAATTCAATTCAATTCAATTTATTTATTGCAGATAATAAAAATCCATAATATTATTACAAAGACAATCTAAAAAAACATAAAGATGAATAAATTTAAAAAAATACAATAATTAAAAAATTAAAGAATATAATAAATATTAATCGTGAATGTCGAAACATGTATAAAAGAATAATTATGTCAAATAATAATAATAATCAAATATAATTTAAACTGTCAAATAATACTAATAATCAAAATATAATTTAAACAGAAATATTTAGATACTTAGTCAAAACACATAAAATATTATAGTACCTACATATTATAAGTATGAGGGGCCGCTAGCGTGCAGCCGCATCCACCTCATCAACATTGGTGAGTTCCACCTCTGGGACAATGTGCTAAGAATACCATTCGGGCTGCCACGCACACGCCTTAACAGCGAGGCGCACCTTTTTCTAATTATAGCGAAAAAATCATCAGTCTGCGCCTCAGCAAACATAGCGGAAGCACTACAAAAGCGTGGCAGCCCCAACAATATCCTAAACGCATTGTTATACTGGACACGCAGAGCACTGTACCCCCGCAATGTAAAATTAGTCCATAGGCTGCACGTGTAGAAGGTCTGACAGTATGCCTTGAATAATGTTATCTTTACTTGATTAGTGCAACGTGCAAACCTACGAGCCAACATATTACACCGGATGGACAGCGCCCTGCGCTCCCTCTCGATGTTCTCATTGTCACACAGGTCTTCGGTCACCCAGTGACCCAGATACTTAAAGGCACTTACCTTTTTTAAACGCATGCCGCATAGAGTTACATGAGGAACATGGGAGTAGCCTTTGGTTCCTGACTTGAACAACATGAACTCACTCTTATTCGCGTTGTATCTGAGCCCATGGGCTTCCGCGTACGATTGGCAGATGCACACCAATTTCCGTAACGCTGCAATCGATGGGCTCAGTAACACCATATCGTCCGCGTAACTTATGTTGTTAACACTAACTCCGTCTATGGAACAACCAATACCAGTGTCACTGAGCTCACCGATGAGCCGGTTCATGTATAAATTAAAGAGGTGGGGGGAGCTAATTCCGCCCTGCCTAACCCCACATTCCAAACCGTATACATCTGAATATGCACCCGCCCACCGCACTCTATTGCGTTGGTTGGCGTACCAGAACCTGAGCAATGAATTCACCTCCCGAGGCACCTCCGTATCACTCTCCAGCTTCTGCCACAGCTTGTCATAGCACACCAAGTCGAAGGCTTTTGATAGATCTAGGTAACACGCATAGACAGGTGTGCCCCGACCGGTATAGTACTGAACAGTCTGCTTGAGGCAGAGGATAGCAGTCTCAGTCGAAAGTTCCGGTCTGAACCCAAACTGGGCATCATGCAACTGAAGATGCTTTTCCAACTGCTTGTCAAGAGAACTGTCCAGCACTTTTGCTATAACAGTAGCCAGAGAGATGGGTCTATAATTTGACAGATCCGACGAGTCACCTGTTTTATTCTTTACGATCGGTACCACTGTAGTGTGCATAAGGCTCTCGGGTAAGTAACTGTGTCTAATACAGAGGTTAAAGAACATCGAAAGAACTCTAGACAGGTGTATTCCCGCATACTTTAGGTGCTCGATGCTGAGATCATCGTGGCCGGGAGACTTGCCCCTCACCATTTTATTAATAACCGTAGCAACAGTCTTCGCAGAAAATCTGACATTAAGTGCGGTGAGGTGGTTCTCAGCAGCGGGCACCCCAGACGCAGGCCCAAGCGGGGACTCAACCCTGAAATGCCGCTGGAATGCACAAGCTATGTCATGGGGGTCATGTTTACCACCAACGCTAGCAGGAAGGCCCGACCTTGTGTTTAGCTTTTTAGTGTTTTTCCAAAAACTACAAAAGTCTTTATTGATATGATTTTCTGCTATAATGTCCATTTTTATCTGTGATTCATTTTTCTGACAAAAAGCCAATTTTGATTTAAATATTTTTCTGGATTCACACATCTCAATATACAGATTCCCAGACCTTGGTCTCCCAGCCAACACCCACGTCTGAAAGCAAGATCGTGCCCTCCCGTGAGCGTCACATATCGGTTCCAACCAGTAACATACTTATGCTTGTTACGTTTAGGCACATAATAGCTAGCCTTTGCAGCCTCTGTCAAAATACATGTCGTGGATAGATGACGCCACATTATAGTGAACAGCGCCATCTAACAATTTGTTTGGTAAACGAAGAATCATGTGATTGGAAACGCAAGCGAGCCCTACCGCTTGGACACGATCGTCGGTAGAGGGGATGCAGCGAGGACTGGTGGAGAGACCGAGTGCTGCGACAGTCTACAGTCGACCGCCGTCGAGCTCGGACAGTCTCGGCAAACGCTCAATATCAACGCACGTGTTTGTTTCCGACGCACGTGTGCTTTTCGGTTGTAAATAGCTAGTTTATTAAAGTTACTGTAAATTCAAATAATCTTTTCGTTCGAGTATCCACTGCAGTGCCCACACCTATCTAAACTATGTCGGATCGTGAAGAAGACCCGATGTATCGCATCTCGGCCACCCGGTGATGCGACATCAGAACTGGGATACACTCGAGCTGAAAAAATTATGGAGAATTGAGCGTTGACGTCACGGTGCGATATTTCTTTGACTGGATTTCACCTGGATAAGGACATGGAGTGACATTGAGAATCGAGCCAAGCAGCCTCGCAGCCGTCATTGAAACCCTTCGTGTGCTGCAAGTGAGAAACCAGGACATATCGCGGCGAGCAGTGGCAGCCAAGCTGATGGTAGACAACGTGCTGGAAGTAGTGAAGGGCGAGTGGATGACGTTTATCTGCCCTCAGGCACGTTACAAAATAAAGGTGAGCTGTATTGTTTTGTTTACCATTCTGGTGCTGAATGCTCGTTAGTAAAAGCGAGTTGTGCAGCCAAATTAAGTGGCAATCGAGTTAATACCGTTGTTGTGTTGACATGTATTGGTCAAACGCGTGTATTCAGCACAGAACAAATCATATGTAGCGTTGCGATTAGTGAGCAACAAATTGAGATTTTATTACATTTTTACCTGACATTTACTTGCAAAGTTATATTATGATAGAACAAAGGCAGCTATAACAACATTGGCGATTGAGTGTTAGTAGAAAATGACTAGCAAAATCAGATACTAAGTTCAGATCATCAGAATTAGATCGGAAGTTCAGAGGTCCGCTTAAGTTAGTTGATGTTTTGGATGGTGACCCCATACGTTAAAAGATTTAAATTCTAACCGTACTTACAAGTATGCTCACGGTCGCATACGAAAGATGCCTCTAAGTAGTGTTCCTAACGAGTTAAACGTAGAAGACTGTTAAGTCGCACTGTACGCACTTGTCTGTAGTTGAAACAGGAACTCGCTTGTGAGTTGTTCAGGGAGCGATGGGCAGCTGGTGGTGCAGCGGGGACCAGGGTCTCAATGGAGACTATTGTTGTGTTGGTCTTGTAGTGACCTGGGAGTTGTGTGTAGACTCTATTGATCGTATCACTTGAGGTGATGACGATATGGGTGGCATGAGTGTCACTAGCTGCTGCGGCAGCAGGGCCATGAGCGTTGTAAGTGATCTAAATTGATATAGTTCCTGACCTGCCCCTGTTATTACTAAGGCTTAGAGGAATCTTTTGTTGTCGATGATTGCTATCGTTTTTACAAAATTAAGTAATGCGTTTCGATAACAATGTGGTCAGAATTGGCCAAGTGGAACATGCACTGCTGTTGGTTTATTTTTGTGGTTACAGGTTAACACACACGGACGTGTACAAGCAGAATGGTAGTGTCGGAGAGCGCTGCACTCTGTGGATCTCCTGTATGTATAATCGCTGATTAAGGACGGTGTTTTCCGTGCAAGAAGCTTCGCGATTTCTGCCAAGGAGGCAGTGACATCGAGTGAATGTCTGTACCATTAAGCCAGCTAAAGAACTATTGTCTACCGAATCTGGTGAGTCGTTTTCATTTTGTTATGACTCGGGTACTGAGTGCTTCCCTTGTAAACAACAGCAAAAACAGTTACATTGAGAAGTAAAGCCCAGTCTAGTTTAAAATGCAATTTTTAAAGACGCTCACTATAGATTACGAATGATGCCAGTAGGTCATGTACCAGTCGGAGTAGATGGTGATCACAGTGGTGATGAGCAAGCCTAAGTAGTGGGAACCACACGAGTAGGGGTTCTCTATCGGCCGTAGTAAAAAGTGTGTAGTCACAGGAGGATGCACATGGATTCATGCGCTGGATGTGTGAGAGCAATGCGATTGCTAGTCGGCCGGAGAGCCGTGGCGTTAGAGTGGTTTACTCGTGTGTGGGTTTCCAGGTGTCTAAGGCTCTTAGTGAAAAGGATTATTGTTGTAATGTGGATAACGATGGTACATGACTCTGGTTGATGTTTTTTTGGGTCAGTGGGTCGTCTTAGGGGCGTACTTACAAATACGCTCTATGACCGTGTTCGGAAGATGCCCGAGCGCCAAGTACCAATTGAGATTGTAGACAAAATGGATGATGAGCTGGCATCACTTTAGTTTGTGTACTCAGGTTCTCGGTTCATTGGGTCGGAGACCGTACCAGAGTATCGTGAGTAGTGGTGGTTAATATATCATATAGCAAAATAAAGCACCGTGCTTAATACGCATAACATAAAGCAAATGCTATCGTGGCTCTCACAAGTTGCTATTTGCTTATTGCTTTTTTACATCGCACTCTGTCTCTGTCATCGCGCGAAACGCATTAAGCAATGAATGACGGAAAAAGCATTAAGCAGGCCGGCCGGGCGGGGCGCCCGTCGCATGCTAGCGATTCCTGTTGGTCGTGTGCGTAATCGTTTTAGGCACCGCGTGCGATTTGCGATCTCGGGCGGCTCACGTAAATACGTAATGTAATGAATGATTATGCTATTTGCATAAGATGTGCATACTGCATGTTATTACTAACAAAGATTGTATGATCGGGCTGGATAAATAAATGATTATTATTATTAACGGCTCTGTTTTATCGTAATTCATAAACGCAATGTAATATTCTTTAGCATGCTGTCAGTCACCGCGCTTGCTTTATTCGCGCCCGCCCGTTTTGCCGTAAGCCCGTAACATAACAAGTCAAGTACCTACGCGTATAAAAAAAAGCATGCTTTAATAAAGCATATAAAAAAGCATGCTTAAAATATAAAGCATTAAGCATTAAGCAAGTGATTGCCTTATAGCAACTTTGAACACCACTAATCGTGAGTACGTGGTGTACGCGGTAGCTCTGGGTAGTATGGTCGGGTCTAGCCTTGAAGCAAAGACCTTAGAGTCAAGGATGACTCGGCATTCCTGCGGGAAGTGCGCACGTGACAAATGTGTGGGACCGTGAATGGGATACCTGAGGTTTTGTTTTCTTTGACTAACGTAGTGTGAAAACGTTGTACTTGGTCTCGGTAATCTCGAAACTAGATAGTTCAAATTCTTAGATTAGCCTAATTTTATATTTCTAATTTGAATGCTTATTGCAAATTGATAAAACAGGTTTTAAAGAGTCGAGTCCCGTTTAATGATCTCATCAGTCTTCATATGGGAGTTTGCGAAAAATGCCAGAAAATCAGAGTATTACTAACGAATTTACGGAAAGCCAAGGAAAAGTCTTGTTGATGAAACAGAGTAGAGATTAAGTCGAGTGATAGTGGTGAATCTTAGGTCGGCTGGTCGGAACCGAACCAGTAGCCATTTCGTAGCCGTAGTCCGTTAGAAGTCGGTATCTGCTTTTAGTAGTCCGTGGATACGCGGTGCGCGGGTGGCTCTGGCGGAGGTCGGGTCTTGTAGAGACCATAGAGTCCGTGGGACTCGGAATTCAAAGGAATTCATAGAAACAAACGTGAGGTTTGTTGGGCTTGATGAAAAGCCACAGGCCACGAATAAGATTCCTACTTTGTATTTTGTGATGCTCTAAGGATGTTTTATTGGCTTAGTTGATTGTTTACTTTGTGATCTTGAGATTTGGGAATCAAATAATGAGTAATGCTCTGAACTCTGCAATTTTTTTTTATTTGTTCAAATTTTCATTGTGTTTTTTTGCCTGTACCATATTTGGTCAGGAGTGACCGAGCTAAGTGATACTTTGCGGGTATGTTTGTTGACAGATTAACACACAAGAACGTGTGCAAGCAGGATGGCAGTGCCCCACAGCATCTGTTTTCGATGCGGCAACACCAGACATTTTGCTTCGAGATGTCCACGAAGCGATAATGGAGGTGCCAGTATGGCGGGGGTCCCAGGTGGTTCCATGCCAGCGCCTGCAGCAGCGGCTAGTATCGAATGATACGGTTCAAGTTTACTATGTCAGCAATCCGAGCAGTGTACTGATTAATACTGGGTGAGTCACATCCATTTTATTATGATTCTGTCACTCTATCATGAAAGATTGTTTTGCGTCGAAGTGTATTGGCTTAGTTTAGTGACAACTGATAATGAGTTGACTGATATTCACTTAAATGAGATAGTAGACCACGCGATACAGGGTATTAAAAAAATGCAATTACTATAGCATTCGATTTGACCAAAGTAAAGTTAGCCTCTAAGTTTGCTCTTAATTATTGTTTTAAAGGCGCTTGACTCAGCGAACCTAAGAATACCCTCATGATTGTGTGAGAAGGATACCCGATCACCAAGTTACTCGAGAATTAGATGTCCTACTAGAGGACAGTGGTAGTGAAACCACCTCTGATTAAGAATGGCTTGTACACTCAAACTCAAAACTTAAGACCGCACCTCATGAGTAACATGTGGCGATGGGTCTATAAGAAATCGTTGGTGCGATTTCTGTCTGTGTTGGTGCACAGGGCGCTTCATGTGTTGTAGCACATATTGCGCTAGATATCTAAAGAGTCGTTGGTGCGATTCTTTTCTGTGTTGGTACACAGAGCCCCTCATGTGTTGTGGCACATGTGGTGGCAGATGTCTAAAGAGTCGTTGGTGCGATTCTTTTCTGTGTTGGTGCACAGAGCCCCTCATGTGTTGTAGCATATGTGGCGGCAGATATCTAAAGAGTCGTTGGTACGATTCTTTTCTGTGTTGGTGCACAGAGCCCCTCATGTGTTGTAGCATATGTGGCGGTAGATACCTATGTAAAGAGTCGTTGGTGCGATTCTGACCTCTGTTGGTGCACAGTTTACAATGAAAGTTTCATGAGTTGAGTATACATTGCCTATGAATTTTATTTCGGTAAATTCTAACTGATTTGTCACAACAATTGTGATGGTACAACTTGTTGATCGGTCGAGTCCTGTCTGTGTTGGTGCACAGAGAGCTTCATGTGTTGTAGCACATATTGCGCTAGTTTTCTTTTTCTGAGAATCAATGGGTCGATTCTAGTCTGTGTTGATGCACAGAGCACCTCATGTGTAGAAAGCACATGTCGTGACTAGTCTCAACCGCACCTTGTGTGCAGTAGCAAATGTGACAACTGATCTGGTAAAAATCATTGGTGTGATTCTGGACTGTGTTTTTGCGCAGATTTTGGTAAACAGTAACTGATTCGTTACAATTTTGATTTTCTTTGGTTCAACTTAATGATCGAACCTTTTCTAATGAATAATGTTGTAGAAACCTTGACAACAAGGCATTGTAAATTAAGACTAGAGAAATTAAAGTAACAATGAGATACAGTTACCTTAGTAATTAGGTATTGGCAGGATAGCCGAGCTTGTTTACTCTGTGAGTATTTTTGGTCCGCAGGTACTACACCCGAGGACGGGTGCTAGTCAGGGATGGCCGTGTCGTGGATAGATGACGCCACATTATAGTGAACAGCGCCATCTAACAATTTGTTTGGTAAACGAAGAATCATGTGATTGGAAACGCAAGCGAGCCCTACCGCTTGGACACGATCGTCGGTAGAGGGGATGCAGCGAGGACTGGTGGAGAGACCGAGTGCTGCGACAGTCTACAGTCGACCGCCGTCGAGCTCGGACAGTCTCGGCAAACGCTCAATATCAACGCACGTGTTTGTTTCCGACGCACGTGTGCTTTTCGGTTGTAAATAGCTAGTTTATTAAAGTTACTGTAAATTCAAATAATCTTTTCGTTCGAGTACCCACTGCAGTGCCCACACCTATCTAAACTATGTCGGATCGTGAAGAAGACCCGATGTATCGCATCTCGGCCACCCGGTGATGCGACATACAGATTATTTTGTCATACATGTCATTTAATAACAATTTATGCTCGTCACTATCACACATACCGTCAGCACAACATTGAAATTCCGGGGGAAAGTCAATTAACTTTAATTTGGAATTACAAATACGATGATATTTATCTATTTGATCAGAGTCTCTTTCTCCCCATTTTACACTATTATAAAATATATTATTATTACTTAGCTTTGTCGGCTGCTGGCAGCTTGAGCGTATAAAATTAAAATTACAAGAAAGCAATAACGGATAGTGATCGGACCAATATACATCTTTATTAAGTACAGACGCACTTAATATGGCCGAACGCGCAGCGCTCGTCACTACACAATGATCGAACCAGCTGTGACTGCCACTCGCACCGCACACATAAGTATAAGTGTCATTAGGTAAAAGTTCCGTGTCTACGCACGACCAAGATTGTTCCGTGCAAAATGACAACAACTCTGAATGAAACAGCTTACCCGGATGAGCGTTGAAGTCCCCAAGTATAATCACCGAGTTAACATCGTTACTTTCAATAATGGCGTTTAGTTCACTCAAACACTCCGTAAATTCACATAGATTCTCGTTTGAATTAGTAGGCATATATACCGTTATCACTAGCAAAGACCGGTTTTCACACATTATTTTTATAGCAGCGATACGCACACTACTGCACGGAATAACGACCACCCCCGGGAACACAGCTGATCTCCACGACAGGGCCACACCCCCGTACGGTCTCCCGCGAAGCACACCCGCAGACAGGTCTACCGCCGACTTTCCAGTAAAGGAGAATGCACCATCAATGTTGCCCAGCATAGGAATGTCGTGATGCAGCAGCCACGTTTCCTGCAGCGCAATGATGTCTGCTTGTTTACACAGTCTTCTCACACATTCAATTGACCTCGAGATATTTTTACAATTAAACGATATGAGTTTAGTTGTCAGATCCATGTGTCAATTTAGTTTTATCAATATCCCGATATTCACGTCTCACTGTGTTATGAGTAAAGTCAACAAAACGACGAAACATCACTCCATTGGGCCAAAAATCATCATTTAAAAACACGTCGATTTTATTTTTGGGTACAAATATTTTATAAGCATTGTAGTCCTTTGTAATTTTCATATTCATTTTTTGAAGGTATTTTAATGTTGTTGTTTTTAATGTTGAAGGTATTTTTTAATGTCACACTCAGTTGTCTCCTTTGACACCTTGTAGATATATATCGGAACCTTAATGTCAGCGAGTTGAAGTTTGAACTTATGTCCACATTACCTTTTCCAATTTTACCCTGGAAACGGTTTTTCAACCTCTTTTTTTGAACCAGTATGAACCCGTCGTCCAGGGGTTGTGACTTGAATTCGCCTTTATTTTCCTTTAAAATTTCGGAGAAACTTTTTTGTGAGGTATCCTTTAGAGTTGTGTGTATCGGAGTATTGATAATAGTACGCTCTGCCGTAGCTGATGCAGCGATGGCGGCAGGGGGGCGGCATTCCGATGACGTGTTGGTATCAGCAGTTGCGTGCGCTCCGACTAAACGTAAACCGTTAGACTCTCGGCTCGGCGTAGTTTTCAAAGTACCCTCATCAGAAAAAGTTATGCGTTTTTTTGCAGGAGAGACTGTTGGACTTCTCCTGTGATTTACTGGTGCATTACACAGAGGGGACAATCCCATGGGTCCGCTTTCACACTCAAAACTGGACAGCACGGAGGCAGCACCCCTTTTCATGTTGACACTTCGTTGGAAGTTATTTACAATCGACGCGTTTTTAAGAGATTCTACCTCCACCCGAAGGTTCTTCACTTGATCCAACGTGGCGTATTCTTCAAAAATGCGATCCAAGTCGCTTCTCATTTTAACAATATCCTTAAGTATCCTAGTCACGTCTACATGGTCAAAAAGTACTGGAGGTAATTTTTGCAGGTCCCGTGCAACAAAAATAGGAATATCGTCAGGTTCAGTCTCTTTCAATAGGCATACTATATCGTCAATATTACGTAGTGTTTTGCCTTGTTTCTTCCTTAACTTTTTTCGCTTCGTTGTCGTTATTGACTCAAACAATAAGTTTTTGGCGTTCAGAATATCATTCTCTGAGAAAGCACTAACACAAATGCGGCTGATACTTTCTTCATCCATCACATCGATCTTATTACATATAAAAGCAAGTACTTCGTTAATCACTACGTTACAACTAACACATTTGACAATATCCGAGGACATTGTTTTACTCGACTGTTTTTCCATCGCGGCAATGACGTGCGTATGCGCCGGACGCAACGACAGAACAGTTGTAACTGTATCTCAAAAACCGCGATAGCTAGACAGTTGAAATTTTCACAAATTATGTATTTCTGTTGCCGCTATAACAACAAATACTAAAAACAAAATAAAATAAATATTTAATGGGGGCTCCCATAGAACAAACGCGATTTTTTTGCCCTGTTTTGCTCGATATATAAAAGGCAACAGGTAGGCACTTGACATATTCACAAAATACTCAGTTGTATTTTTACTTTAATAATAAAATATAATAGTAGATCTGACGGAAAGAGGCCTGATGGGCTGACTCTGGTGCCCTGGAAAAATGGGAAGTGCCTGATATGGGACGCTACTTGCGTTAGCACTGTTGCCGCCAGTCATCTGAGTCGTACCATCCACTCACCGTCAGCAGCGGCGGAAGACGCCGCTGTGAAGAAAAGGCTGAAGTATGCGGCGCTGGTGCCACTGTACGACTTTGTGCCCATTGCTGTGGAGACTTTCGGCTGTTGGGGATCTGACGCTAAAAGGTGGATATCCGAAATAGGGTGCACCCTAGCGGGAGTCACCAGTTTTTCCCTGAGCCTGCAGGCTCAGGGAAAAAACTGGTGACTCCCGCTCCGGAGCGTTTCTGGTGCAAAGGCTAGCTATAGCAATCCAGCGCGGAAACGCAGCGAGCGTTATGGGCACCTTTGCACCGGGGACGATTAGGGGCGGGTTATTTAATGACTAAAATATTTTATTTTTATGTTTAGTTTTTCATAATAAAATTAAAATAAAATAAATATTTAAGGGGGGCTCCCATACACCAAGCGTGTTTTTTTTCGGCGTTTTTGCCTTGTGGTACGGAACCCTTCGTGTGCGAGTCCGACTCGCACTTGGCCTGTTTTTTATCGTAATCAAAGTTCTAAAATAATGCATTATTTGCAAAGGTGTTTTTATAAACATGATATTAATCCTTATCCAAATAAACACGTTACTCATCACAAGTATTTAATTTTGAACAAAATTGCCCTTGACTAATTTGATTTCAATGAATATCTTAGGAAATATCATAGTTTTAAAACAACTCCGCAAGGCGGCCGGTCATGACCTGAAGACGCAGTGACTGCAGTCGAAAGGGCCCCATATCAAAACCCCAGGGGCCCCATATCAAAATATCTTGGCGGGGTCTTTTGCAAAAAGGACGGTGACGTTTTTTTAAGTAAATAAATATGCCATCGGGGCCCACTGTATAACAGATACGGCGGTAGCTACCCCCCTGCTTTTGGCACTATAACTACACAACCGATCATCATTAAATTATGCATACCTACCAATCAGAAAAGGACATAGGATAGGTTCCTACAGGAACGCGTGTGAAACCACGGGAAAAATATCTAAATAAAATGCAGAATAACAATCAAATATTTTTTTATTTTTAAACATTAATATAATTGAAAACATTATAACAACTACCTACTTTAAATTAAAATATATTTACAACAAAAGTTATAAAACCAAACTATACCATAGATTAAGATAATTTATTTGCGTAAAACATGGTATACACAGGTGTTATTAAAGCATATGAGATCATACATGTTTTGCATGCAAACTTCACAAATAAACAAATTTGAATTTAAAAACATTATAATTTATGTTCAAAAAAATCCTTAATATTATAGAAATTATTTTCATTCAGCCATTTATATAGTTTAGTTTTGAATAACCTACAATTTAATATTTTTATACATTAGGTAATTTATAATATACCTACAGTCCTACATGCTTCATACATAAAAGTTTCTGTAACCATTACCTATGTCAATAAAGAATTTTTATTTTTAAAATGTCTGACACATCTCGGGGACCTTTCGAAGGCGTTATTATTATTATTATTAGGTATATAGATTAGAATTTTATTTGTAACAGATCACCAATGCCTGCCAAGCAAAATCTATTACTCAATCAACGAATATTTGAATGACCCGTTGTTATAAAATTTCTGACATTTGATTTTCTATATTGACATTTAATTTTACATTTTGACATTTAATTTTACATTTTGACATTTAATTTTACATTTTGACATTTAATTTTTACATTTTTGACATTTAATTTTAATTTATGACATCATTCAAATTCTTTAATATTCTTTAAATAAGTGCTGACAATTTTTTCATTTAAATACTTACAACAACTGCGGACATTTTGTTAATTCCATTATTTTATTTGTCTTTTGTAATATTATTTAATAGACAATGTTCAATATGATTGCAAATTCTTAATGCGATAAATTATCAAAATTATTTAATTCCTTATTTGTGGTCTATAAATCTGTATTGAATTCTTGTTTTAATTAAGTATATTGCATGTATTATTACTTTGTACGCCCTAGAGGCAAAACATAGCGCCCTCAATTTATTATATAAGAACTTATTATGTACCTATGTTTTACAATGAATAAATGAATCTTGAATCAAATGCGGTAGCATTTGATTGCCAAACAAAAATAAGCTTTTACCTAGATTAGTATAATTTGACTGGGCTGTAAGGTCCGGCACACACTGGAGGCAAGGCACGACAAGGGATTTTTGTAATACTTACAGATGATTTCGAATCTAATTTAACACTGTTAACACCTTAGACAAAGAAAAGTATAGACGGCGGGTAGCTCCATTTCATTTCCACAAGAAAGGGATAAAGTATTGAGTTATTATAAGTAACAGAAAAGGATAAAGCTATACTATTTCCGTCTCTCACTGCGTGCCAGTTTTTTCAAGGCAGCTACTTATGTAGCCTATGTTAGTTAAGTTAGTTTTTTGTCTCATGTGTGGCCACGCTACCCGATGCTCTATAGCTTTCTTACTCTAAGGTTAACACAAACATTTCACACAACAAACTGTTTAAAAAAACCGGGCAAGAGCGAGTCGGACTCACGCACCGAGGGTTCCGTAACATCCGGGTTTATGCATAAGGTTTATGTTTATGAAATTAAATGTTTTTTTTATTTTTGAGTTGATTGAATGAATGGTAAATTGTGGTTTACGATTTATGACGTATTAAAAAAAAACTACTTACTAGATCTCGTTCAAACCAATTTTCGGTGGTAGTTTACATGGTAATATACATCATATATTTTTTTCAGTTTTATCATTCTCTTATTTTAGAAGTTACAGGGGGGGGGACACACATTTTACCACTTTGGAAGTCTATCTCGCGCAAACTATTCAGTTTAGCAAAAAATGATATTAGAAACCTCAATATCATTTTTGAAGACCTAGCCACAGATACCCCACACATATGGGTTTGATGAAAAAAAAAATTGAGTTTCGGTTCTAAGTATGGGGAACCCTAAAATTGATTGTTTTTTTTCTATTTTTGTGTGAAAATCTTAATGCGGTTCACAGAATACATCTACTTACCAAGTTTCAACAGTATAGTCCTTATAGTTTCGGAGAAAAGTGGCTGTGACATACGGACGGACAGACAGACAGACAGACAGACGGACAGACAGACAGACAGACATGACGAATCTATAAGGGTTCCGTTTTTGCCATTTGGCTACGGAACCCTAACAAGTAAATAATATTTATTTTTACAAGCTTTTATTTTTATTGATATTTGTAACAGATTAATTATACAGTTACAGCTACCAATGGCTGCTAAGAAAAATCAAATGCTGCCGCCAAACAAAAGTAAGCTTTTAAAATCCCTTGTCATGCCATGCCGCCAGTGGGTGACGGCTCTATCTTGAATTGTCACCAACAATACTAAAGAAAAATTGTCAAGAATATAACAGTAGTGCGAAAATTAATATAAAAATTCAATTTAAAGTATTAATTATCACGATATTAGAAGAATGATCCATACTAATATTATAAATGCAAAAGAACTTTGTGTGTTATGCCTTCGTGGCCAAGCCGGTGGGCAATTGTGATGAAAAATATGGAAATAGTTTGAAGCCTGGGGAAGGACATGCGAGGAATATAGTTTATTATTACACAACATCAACGAACGACATGTCTGGCGTCTTTTCCAAATCGAGCAATGGAAGAATAAGCGTTTGAGAAACAGTGGTTGGAAATACTTATATACCTTTATTTTAATAAATAAAATAATTACGTTATGGATTGTAAAACTGTGACCCGTGGCCAGTTAAAGCTGCGGTAACTATACGCAGCTTTTGTTTTGTTAGACGGAGAACCTGTTTCGTGAGGCGGCCATCCATTGTGGGAAGTGCTTCCCTCGCCTGCCTGCATTCACCTTGGTCCGTCCATAGTTTATTGTGTTGCTCTCTTGTGCGTTTCCTTACCAGAGTGCGTATATACCCGAAGGGGAGTGGCACGATGGGCTCGGGTCCCACGGGTGTCATACTCGACCCTCTTCTGGCAAGTTCGTCAGCTGCATCGTTGCCTAGCGAACCGCTGTGTCCTTTGATCCATTGAATGGTTATATTATTGAGGTTACCCACCTGGTTGAGGCGCTGGTGACACTCGTATATTAGCCCAGAGTCAGCTGTGTAACTGTTCAGCGCTTGCAGAACAGCCATGCTGTCTGAGAGTATGCGGATTGAGTGTTCCTTAACTTCCCTGGCCATAATGGCTGAAGCGGCTAGTGAGATGCCCATGCATTCTGCCTGGAACACTGTGTTGTGGACCCCCAATGGTGTGGCTATATGTATGTTGAATTCCTCCGAGAAGATTCCAGCTCCTGTGCCACTACCTGTTTTGGATCCATCCGTAAAGATTCGCAGCTCTGTGGGGCACAACCCCTCGCATAGGCGATCCTCGTGAAGCTGGATCTTGTATTTTTTATCAAACATAAATTGTTTAGGAACCCGGTCGTATATGGCTTTCATGATGGGGAAATCCTTATGGAGTCCCTCAAGCAGCGTGGTGTGTGGTGTATTACTCTTACCCCAGAGATTTAGAGTATTAAGACGTACTGCCGCCATCGTCGCTTCCTGCTGTATGAACAGGTGGAGCGGCGGGATTCCCAGGATGGCTTCTACCGCTGCAGTCGGAGTAGTCCTCATACAGCCCGTAGTCGCCATGCAGGCTAGTCTTTGCATGCGTTGCAGTTTGTTGGAGGCTGTCACTAGCTTGGTGCGAGACCACCAAACCACAGCTCCGTAGCTTATCATGGGGCGGATCACTGCAGTGTACAGCCAGAGTGTAATTTTTGGGGATAGGCCCCACTTCTTACCTATCATTCTCCGGCACTGCCAAAAGGTTATGCAAGCCCTGTTCAGTTTGTTGTCCAGATGACTGCTCCAGTTTAACTTACTGTCTAGTGTTACACCAAGGTACTTGACTTCGTTGGCCAGCTGGAGTTCAGTATCGAACAGTTTAGGCTTGCCCTTGCGTTTCTGCACTTGCCAGGCATGTGCGAACGTATCCGCCTCCGTTTGACCGGTGACGGCCGCCTGATGAGAGGAGGATTGAGGAGGAGGGTGTTTGACAGGATGCCCGGCGCTGGTGTTACCCAACTCCGGGATCTGTGTGGTGAGGGTCAGACCGGCAGTGGTATTAGTCGTCGCCTTGGCCTTCGCCTGAGTTTTAGAAGGGTCGGTACTGGTCCCAGTCAGCGCCGACGTCCTTTGTTCATTTTGGGACTTTTTGTGTTTGGTCTTAGCTGCGGTTCTCGCCACAGCCGGACCAGCACCCGCGCTGGTACCCGCAGCGTTAGCTGCAAGGCCACCAGGGGCGAGGGAAGTGCAAGCACCACCCTTGGGAGTCTCATTGGCTTTCGCCTCCACTCCGGTGTTGGTTAAAATAACTGGCCTTAAATTTTCCATGTTATATAAGTTTTGAATTTCATCTCTCTGGCTTCCCACCCTCCATGGAGCCCGCACCTGGGAACATCTCACTACAAAAAAGCTCGAACGTTAGGACTACCAGAGAGATATAGGTGCGCAAGGCTGGTTTACAGTGCGACATCGGGTGCTCAATCGGGTTGGCGTGGAAGGTTCAAAGGGCCAAACCCCTCACGAACTGATCAACCCTCACTTACACCGTCAGCATGACCTTTACCTACCGCTTTGGCCGTCCAAGAACGACCTCAGCGGACCTCGCGCACCTCGCCTGTGGCCCTCTGACGGGACACAATGACCATTTCCCTACCCCTGGCTATTGGGTAGGGCCACCGTTTCGCTTGAAATCCAGACCAAAGGGGGCGTGTTGTCTTTCAGCTCAACCCCCCAGGACTCCTTCATCCCCGCTTACGGCGCTCAGCTGCGCAGGTCCTAGCGCAGGTGACTGTTTACTCCTACTCTCCACCAGCTGATTTTAGTGATGGGCGAGCCCGCCACCACCCAGTCACAGGGGGTCGCGGTTAGGAGTGGAGTTGGGTACATTGGAGGTGGAAGGAATGAGGATGTGGGTGGGATGGAGTGTGGAAGTATTGTGAAAGTTGGGGCAGGAAGATGAAAGACGGGAAATAATGGGGTAAAGGGAATTGGGCTAAGGATGTGCTGGCGCCTGGTGGTTTTTGTTACGTCTGTTTCATAAGGAATCAGACCAAGAACGGGGTGGCAACCTCGGGAAGGTGCATCCGCCAGACTTGCCTTGAGGATCTACACGACCATGGCGCTCTCCCTCAAGCCCCCGCCACCCTACCGCCTCTGAAGGAGGCGGCAAGGTAGGCCTGCATCTATACTACCAAGCAAACAAAGCAAAGCGTGTCGTTGTGCAACCGCAAAAGCATAAATACAGACCCCCCCCGCGCTCATTGCTATTGCGCCATAATATTTTTCTTCCGTCCATATCCGAACTGAAGCTTTTTTCATCCACAAAAATGACGATATTGTTTGCCCAGTCAAAATTATAAAATTCTAGGCAAAAACTTACTCTTGCCTCCTTATGCGCCTTAGAAGATTCAAGTAACCCCATTTGAATCTTCTTAGCAGGGCGGCGGCATTTCTTACCGGCGTCTCCTGACTGTGTCCATTGATATCTAAAACAAAGAAAATTTTGTCATTTTCAATACTTACATAGGATTCTTTGTTATGACAAATTGTAGGGGCTAACTTAACTAATCTGCATTCGCGATTAATTTGCCAAAAATCGTAAACAAAAATGACTTTACGGAAAAATAACTTTAAATCATACACAATAAAGTTCAGTTTACGCTACAACTTTAACTTTTTCAATAGTGCTAGTCACTCTGAAATCAATTTAATTGCCATTACAATAAAGTTGATATTTGTTTAACTTGAAATAATATTAATTTGAAACAAGTTTGAATAAACTTTAAATGAGTATGGAACGGTTAAAAAATATTCTTCCAAATATAAACAAACATACACAAATAACCTGTCGAATTGAGAACTTCCACCTTTGTTGAGGTGGGTTGTAATATATGGTTGTAAAGAACTGAAGATATTTTTGTCTAATAGAGTAAGAGTAATATAATAAGTGATAACATTCACTGAGTCTGGCCGCGCGGTGTGCGTAAAACCGGTTTGAGTGAGCGCCGACCGTCCTTGTTCCAACTTCCTTTGTCTATTAGTGTGGGTCCTGAGTGACGGCGCACCGCGTATGGCGGATTGCGGAGCGGATTTACTCGTAGATAACTCGATAACTATCCTTAGTGCACGCGGGAAATTGATGCGTGCGCGCATGTTTACTTTTACGTTTATTTTACTTTGGTTTTAATAATGTCGATATCAAAAGTCAAACGTTTACAATATTTAGAAAGAAGCAGTTTCTTTACCAATGATATATTTTTTGTGAAAACGCGAGCTTTCTTTTTTTTGTGAAAAAAAAAGAAAGCACGAAATTCTATCTACAGAAAAAAGAAGCGGTGAATACGTTAGACTACATATATGAAGAATTAAGACATCCAAATGAGAGGCTTTTCCATCACTGCTGTCACAACAGAAAAGTCTTCATTCAAATTAATTTGCAACATTTCACGTCACTTTCCGCGAGTCAGGGTCTCCGAACAGAAACTATAAGAACGATTTTGTATGAAATGCGTGCAATTAGGGTATCCGAATCTGAATTCCTGATTTGGAAACCGGACGTATGCGGCCGGTCTAATGCGCCGTTCATTCCGCTTGCGCGGTGCGCCGCCGTCAGTAGGACGCACACTTAGGTAGGTAGGTATTACCTATTTTTAGCCCCCGACGCAAAAACGACGGGTGTTATAAATTTGACGTGTCTGTGTGTGTGTGTGGGGGTGTGTGTGTGTGTGTCTGTCTGTGGCATCGTAGCTCCCGAACGGATGAACCGATTTTGATTTTTTTTTTGTTTGAAAGGTGTATTAGTCGGGAGTGTTCTTAGCTATGTTTGATGAAAATCGGTCCAAGATGGCCGCCGCCACAAAATGGCGGATTACATATTTTTTCACAACTCCCTCAATATGGGTGTCAAATGAAAGGGCTTGAATAGTAGAATACTATGCACTATGATAAATTTCAAATCCAAGATAGCCGCCACCACAAAGTGGCTAATTACGTTTTATTTTCACAACTCCCTCAATATGGGTATCAAATGAAAGGGCTTGACAGCTTGACTAGTAAAATACCATACGCTATTACAAATATAAAATCTAAGATGGCCGCCACTACAAAATGGCAATTTTTTTTTTTTTTTTCACAACACCTTCATTATAGGTATCAAATGCAAGGGCTTGATAAGTAGAATAATGTGCACTATCATCATCATCATCATCATTTCAGCCGAAAGACGTCCACTGCTGGACATAGGCCTCCCCTAAAACGGGGGGTTTGTCATGTGCACTATATTGAAAGGGAATAAGGAATATTAACTAACGAAATGAAAACTAAAAACTTGAAAATATTTTTTTGTCCGATCAATGCTCTTCTAGAATGATGAGGAAAGTGGAGTGATGACTGAGTTTGACTATTTTTATTACGAATGGAATTATCCTACTTAAAAAGCGTAGGTATTTCTACATCAGATAGTGTTGCAGTCCCATTTTATAAACTAGATCTGAAATACCTAAGATATCTAATAGCTATGAAATACTTATACGAAAATTGAATAACTAAAGGAAGAACTAGAAAAAGGATATAATAAAACAAAAAAGTCTGTTTAGTCAAAATTATTCTTCAACTATAAATTAATAATTATTTTTTGACGGATAAAAAACCTAATTAAACACCAAATTACCTGAATCTTAAAACGCAAGAAAATAAAAAATTACAAAAATACAAAAATAGGAGTCCCTACAAAAAGCATGATATAAAAAATTTAATTAAAAATTTAAAAACTCTCTCTAAATCTCTTTGTCTCTGCATCACCCAAAGGTTGACTGGTAGAAAATGCCTATGGCATTAAGTCCGCCTCTGTACATTTATGTGCTTGAAGTATTAAATAAATAAATAAAAAACCCCAGACACAAAAAAGTAATAAAAAATTTTATTTAATTTTTTAATCAATATTGTTATTCACTTTTTAGGAAAACCATGTTTTATGTTAACTGTGATGATATAAGTTAATGTGATAGGTAAGTGTGATTACTAGTTACTCACGCTGTACGAAGTTGAGGTTACTCTTGTGCTTAGAAAGGATCGGCAGAGAGTGCAACGACCATAGCCACATCGTCTCGTCTGCCGCTGCGTGGCTCTCGCGTAGAGCTGGCGGTTCTATGCTTCCGCTTTCTTCCCACTGCCGAAGCCAGAAGAAAACTGTTTTTTTCTGGAACGAAACAAATAGCTGTAGTTTATTTGCCCATTATTACTCAATTACTATAGGCAAAGAGACCCTTGATTTTAAGCCATTTTTACATGTAATTTTCTCTTGGGTCTGACACTTAAAAGCCCTGTTTTTTATGTTCTTTATGCCTAGGCGATCGTTACAATTTCATTATATTGGTCTATGTAATCTTCTTTCGTATTACGTATCAACATTTATCCTATCTCTATACAATAAAAACTTTCTAGAACATTAACTTACTAAAATCGAACTTCGGCATGTTTTCATTATAGGACACAATTCTTTCTATCTCTAGAACCCGTGGACCGATTTACATAGTTCAAACGGGAATATCAGTTTTAAACATAATCCTCTCATTTGACACTAAAATCACGCAAATATTAATATAAAGAAAGAATCACGTTTTCAAGTTACGTAATTATTCTGCCTATAATTTTTCTTCACATTAAAATTCTCAAAAATTCCTTTTAGAAACTAATACGAAAACTAATAATTAAAACGATATTACTATTCTATCATTTTTACACTATTCTAACTTATTTATTATCATTCACTATTCGCACGCCCGGCGTTCGTTACAGAGCATAATTGCGTATAATATTATCTATCTACTGGAATAACTTCTGTTTAGAATGTTCCATGAGTAAGGGCTGATTTTTCAATCGACAGATATGTTTTACTATTGGAATAAAATTGACATCTGACAGTTTTTGTTTGGAAGAATTGTCAAAAATTCAAAATTATTCCTCCGATGGTAATAAATTGGCTGGCTAAAAAATTAACTGACGTTGGAAAAATCAGCCCTAAATGGAATCAAAAACAATAGTTCATCGAATTATGCTTACGGAGGTATAACTCTGAATTTAAGCTTTCACGAAACAGCGCGCACCCATTATGAAATAACACAAAGAAGATATACCTATCCACAAATATAGATCTATCCCTTCTATTAATTCGAAAATTCTATAGAAAAACACCATTGACACATTTTTAACAATACAACCTTTGTTTATTATTATTTAAAATTTATGACTATGTAGCGGTATCTACAACGCCACATGCGAACAACGCGTCATACTGACGTCACGCAAATCCTGCATCGCGCAAGCAGAGTTTACCGCGCAACTAGCATAGATACAACGGCCCGACATGAATCATCGGGCAGTTGCCCGCCAGACACAACACCCGTCTGGTCGGAGGATCCTCCCTTTTCTATGGAGGTTGAGTGAACTTTACATCCTGTTCCTCATACCTGGTGACCCCGAACATGAACGTCAGCGCAGCCTTCGTGCACCTACTCCAGCGTGACATCATCATCACTCCCGCAAGCTTTAGAGCGGCGAGTCACTCAGCCAGCCAGCATCCACGGCTTCAACGGGTATCCTGACCACCAGCATGCAGCGACCGCGCATACCTGGTCATCAC
The DNA here is from genome assembly GCA_916614155.1 of Mesoligia furuncula. Taxonomy (NCBI): domain Eukaryota; kingdom Metazoa; phylum Arthropoda; class Insecta; order Lepidoptera; family Noctuidae; genus Mesoligia; species Mesoligia furuncula. The sequence goes on from OU744803.1 coordinate 23,820,351, forward strand.
CCTCAGCCTCATCAGCAACCTCGGCACAGCATACTGCACTTTCGGCCGGTCCTCAAGCAGAGCCATAGAAACCCTCTCCTGGTCGACGCCAGCAGTCAGCCTCAACCCGGCGCTGTACCACATCCGACGCACTGGAGCATAACGCAGCGCCACCCCGACTCACTGGGGACATCTTCGCAGACAGTTCCGACTCACCGTGAACTATGCGGCAACCGGTTCCGACTCACTGGAACCTCAGCTGGCCTGGCAAGCATCGCAATATACAAGACTCAGCCCACTATCGACCTCCGGTCTCCGGGGGGGAGTGATGTAGCGGTATCTACAACGCCACATGCGAACAACGCGTCATACTGACGTCACGCAAATCCTGCATCGCGCAAGCAGAGTTTACCTCGCAACTAGCATAGATACAACGGCCCGACATGAATCATCGGGCAGTTGCCCGCCAGACACAACACCCGTCTGGTCGGAGGATCCTCCCTTTTCTATGGAGGTTGAGTGAACTTTACAACCTGTTCCTCATACCTCTATAACTACAAAAAATATTACTCACCGTTATGCCCGTCTGCCGACAAATATCAATCAGTCAATCACATCACATCCACTCAATCGAAGGGCTTATGATGCGCTCCCTTTCAATTTGCGTTAACTGAGGCGGCATTCTTGATTTTGATATTTAACTAAACTTTGATAAAAATAATTAAAACGCACAGTCAAAAATGTCTGCGGACTAGAACTCCCGCCGAGCACTCAACACGACTCCAAGTCCAAGTGACGTACTGAATAAATGTCAAACGAACGATGTGATGTGACATTCGTTTAACTTCGTGAAGGTTCGGGGAAACTCGGGAGCGGTGGCGGACGCGCAGGGGCGCGTGGGTGTGGCTTATTCCTAGTGAGACATAGTAATTGGCTGCCAATAATTAGTACGTGCAACCATTGGGCAATTTTTGAAACGTTGAAAACTCCACCAATCATACCAAGGATACTTTCTTTCTATCACTATACGCCGCGTCGTAGTTATATATATGTATAGAGTTTACGTTGATGTGCGGCCGTCTGTACATCCAGACGTAACTTACGGTCGGGCATGCGGAGGTCAACAAGCCTATGAACTCAGCAAACTGTCTAATAGAACAACTACTTTTTCTCATCAATTCCGTAGCTTTATTCTTAATGCGCGTTTTCTTCTCCTCTGGTAGTGTAACGATCATATTTTTAGTGTCCAAAATAAAGCCTAAAAATCTACAGGTATTTTTTGGTATCATAACACTCTTGTTCAAGTTTATTACGAAACCCAGGGACTCCAAAATCTCTTTTGTTGTGGTGATATTTTTTAAACATTCATCATACGATTGACCGATACACAAAAAATCATCAAGGTATGCTACAGAATAGTAATCCTGACGCCCGTAAGTATTGTATTGTAAAACAGGTTTCAACAATTTTGTAAAAACGTAGGGTGCCGTACAGATGCCGAATGGAATAACATTAAATTCGTATATTTGAGATTTCCATTCGAAGCGTAACCACTTACTGTCATTTTTATTAATTGAAATTAAAAAATATGCGTCTTGTAAATCGATCGTACTCATGTAATAATTACGTGGTAATAGTTTTAAAGCAGTGCTGTGGTCTTCCATCTTAAAATGGTCCACATCAATATATTTATTAAGCATTTTTAAGTTTAATATAAACCTGTTTTTTCCATTCGGCTTAGGCACTGTAAAAATTGGTGAAATAAATTGACCTTCGCAAGGTGCGCAAGGTAAGATAAATCCTGACATTAATAATTCAGCAATGCAATTGTCAATAATTTTAATTTGAGACTGAGAATGGCAAGCACTATTTTTTGGTTGCACTGTCTGTACAGGTCGTTCTTTAAATGGTATTGTGTATCCTTTGACCCAATTTAATATAGTGCGATCGTCAGTAAGTTCAGCCCACTTATGGTAAAAGTATCTTAAACGTCCAGCGATAGGTACCTGGTGTTCCTCTAACGTCTCCTTTGGTGTCTCGTGTAGCCCGTGGCGCGTTGACGGCCCCGCGCGGCAGTCGGCTGGCGGCGATCCCGCGGCGCTGGCGGCGGCGGTGGCGGTCGACGGGACGCGGAGGTGGTCCGCGGCTCGATCGCCACTGCGCGCGGATTCCCCCTCGAGTTTAAGGTCCCTCTCTGAAGCTGGACAGCTGGCGGTGCTTGGTATAGTGTTCGGGACGCAGTCTTCATTTCCGAGACAGTCTTAGTTATTGCCTTGGAAGATTTTATGTGGTCAGATAAATTGGAACCAAAGAGATTTTTATCGATCTTTGTATCTTTAATGGTATCTCTAATGTTTCTGTTGAGAGCGTTTAAGACCGCGTATCTACGTGATAGTGACTCCCTGTAATGATTGTCACAAATAAGCCTCCCTGCATCGCTTAATGTTTTTATTATTTCTGGAGGGACAATGTCTTTGGATGTCAGGGCCCAATTCAATACTTGTCCGAGAGCTGCGAGACCGCTTCCGAGTTGGTTTTGTTTACCCTAGTTATATTGATCCTGTTTAGCATTTAAATCAGAGAGCGCCGCTTTTATTTCAGGGTTGAGCTGTGGTGTCAACATACTGGCGCAATTCTCAGCTGGCAAATATTGCTTTACTAGGTCCGCCTGAGTGTCTTTTGCCAGACCATTTGTAAGAATATGCGTCCACCTCGGAGCAATATCTTTATGTAAACTTACACCATGACTCTTTTCATTAGAAGGGTCTTCTCCTATGAATGAATGAATGAATTGCACCGATCCCAGCGTGGTTAAACCAGACTCGATTAATCGAATGAACCCCAAGATTCGCACTAGCTCCTGTAGCCTCATGTTCATGGTGCTACAGCGACCATTGCATATCAAGGAATAGACCGGGGGGCGCGGTAATGGTAGGGAAGACGTGCCCGTAGGATAGGTAAGGATTTAAGAGCCTACCGGATATGCATCCTAGAGTAAGCATTGGACTAGTGGAGAGACGGGTAATTATTATCTAAGGATGGGCATCTTTTATCGACCTTGCCGCCAGGTTGGTTCAGGTCGAGCTTCGTCGGTCCGTCTTTTGGCGGGTTTCTACTGCTTTCTCGGTTCTTTTGTATGTAATTGCTTGTTTTGTTGTGTCTGATGTTGCTGTTTTCAATGTCTTCGTCGGAAGTTTCGCTACTATCCGTTTCCGGTTTTTGTAAGTTTCACTAGCAGCGATCTTGATCTTACTTCGATCTTCAGCTGGCATCATCATCATCTGCCTAGCCTTTTCCCAGCTGTATTCGTCCAAAAATTGATTCCCTTGTCGAAGTACCTCATGTCCTGTTTTAGATTGTCGTTCCATGTGTAAATAGGTCGGCCTTCTTGGATTTGAACTTGTACTGCATTGCTGCATGCAGTAGGTGTGGTTGCGGCGCCCGTAGACATTTGCGAGGTAGCACATTCGCGGCGTTCTTGATGCGTTTAGTTACTGTTTTTCCGTCTACGATTTCATGCATTTTCTTTTGTCTTGGTAGAGTGGTTAATCAAGTTTCTAATGATAACTCGCTCATATCTTCTGAGTCTTGACCTGTTAGCTTTAGTAAGTGCCGATACTTTTAGGCCATGTATCATGCTTGATGGTCCTATTGGTTAGCGATTTATTTGTTCGTTGTGATTGGATATATCCCTTAGTGCCTTGAGGTCGACATTGTCAAAGGCCTGTTTTTTTTTTTTTTTCGAGAGCGAGTACAGTCGGTGATAGCAATTAACTGACCCCCTTAAAAATTAAACGAATTTGAACCTTCTGCTTGTTAACAGTAAGCTTGTCGAACTAGAACAACTGGTCGTCTATGATTAATAAAATAGTTATTCGAATTTGAACTTTAACACGCAGTGTCAAGGTAGGTATGATCTTGAATATTGTTTTAACTTGTAATATGATTGCTAATTTCAACGTCGTTCACTATGTTCGTGTGGTCTGTTACGCGTTCGTAATCGGTAGTAGCTGTAGTAAGCTGACGAGAATGAGTTTGTGAGTTCGAAACCAATATATTATTGTCTGTTACGCGTTCTGTTTTACAATATTTTTTTAAGTCATAAATAATAAATAATAAATTTAGCTACAATAAAAAGCTGAACAGAAATAAAAAACGATAATGATGGTAAAAACGATTTTATTTTATAAATAAAATTATTATAAGAATAACGTAAATGATATAGGTAACATTTACCTGCTTACTAATAACGTTGTTACATACTTCACAGAGTTTAATGTAGTGAATCAACATGTTAGAATATTTAGAAATATAGGTATTTCTCTTTATTTCATAACAATAACATCACCACATTAAATATCATTTAACTGAATAAAATAGCATTATGTGTTAATGTTTTACCTATATCAATTTGTTTTGTAAGTAGTTATTTTTAGTTATAAATAAGGTTTTGACAAAAACTAGGTATGCGAAATGCTTAGTTAAAAATTATAACAATAGTTAATTTAACACACACACTGACACGTTAGTATTGTTTGTGGCCAACACTGGTCACTGAAGTCATTCAGTGGTGCTTTTAATAGCGAAGTGGAGCACCATTTTTTCTACTACTTGTTGCAAGCGGTTCCGCATACCGCGCACCATATTCCAACAACAGTCACTTCCTCTCATGAATTCCCATGTTGATGTCACAAGTTGGGCCATATTTTCCAGGACGATCCTTTTGAATATTCCCTGTCTCTTCAATACGTCTTAGCCACAATCTGACTGTATTTCTCTGAAACAACACAATAAGCATAATTTTAGTAACGAAGTAAGCATAATTTTTCGAATAAGTTTAGATAAACCACATTAGACCTTTACATGATCTCATAATGAAACACAGTTAATTTTCTATTATTCATTCACAAGTTTTTAAGCCAACTAACAAATTAAGGAATAGCTATAAGTATAAATGAAGCATAAAAAAGAATACACTTACCGCTATATTAAGTTTCCTAGCAATCGCTTTAACACCAACATTCTCCTCATGCAAATAGATTATTTTGTATTTTAAATAATCACAACTGAGACATGACGATTAAACTGTATCAAAACTGAAAAAGGCGTGGATTTTCGCAATTTGTAAGGCAAGGTAAAAATGTTCGCGCGTATTCACTGCTATTTGTGCATAGAATGTCTTGTTCAATTTATTCTTCTACCCCATATTCTTAATATCATCTCAATAGCAGTTTTTGTTGAATACGCATAATGACGTCTAACTACCCACTTATTGAAAAAGATGAAAATTTTATTAATTTAATTGATGTGCTTGTTCTTTACAATAATGCAAGAAATACTTAACGAACAATTTATATACTTATTGAAAACAAAATTAAACATTGAGACAGGACTTGAACTTGCATCTTCCACGTCTCAGCCTTACACACAAACCACGACACCAGATTAACTTGGGTAAGACAGATGAAATAAGGTATCAGTAGCAATGACACAAATTATCAGAACATTAACCTAACCTTTAAGTCTTGCTGCATAAAAATGAAAATTGCGTAACAAATACCCATATACATAGTAAATGACCTAACACCAACATCTTAAAGCTCAAGTTTGCGTATCAAAATTATTTATTGTTTCTGTTCATCGAGTAGTGTTAGTCTGATAAACTCATACATATTGAATAACCTTTAATGTTATGAGCAGAGGGTGCAAAATCGAGTAATTTTTAGGGGGGTCAGTTAATTGCTATCACAGACTGTACATAAATTTTTTTACCTGCACGCCGTTCTTCGTCTAAGACCCTTTTTTTAAGCGTAAATATATGGTCGTCTGTTGATCTATTGTTTAAAAAGGTCGGTTGGTATTTGTCCAATTCCGTTATTATCTCGTCTATTTTTTATGTGCGTAGGATGCGTAAATTCTGACCCGTGTTGCAAACCGATATGTGGCTATATTCATTCGCATCTTTAGGGTTATTGTTTTTTTTTTTGGAATTAGTACTTGTACGGTCTCCAGCCACGTGTCGGGTGCTTCGTTCTGTGTCCAAGCTTTGTTCATGTGTTTGGTGACGGCTTCTTGAAATATTTCTGGAATTGTTTTGTAAAGCTCGATTACCACTTGGTCTGTTCCGGGAGCTGACCCGTTTCGCATTTTATTAATAATTTCCATCACGTGATCCGCGATGGGTCCATCACACTGTACTTTGGTTATCGGATTGTTTGTATTAATTGTTAGTATAAGATGGCCCTCGGATTTTTTAAAATATTTGCTCCCATTTGGTCATCGGTATCTAAGTAGATCTTTTTCGACGTTTTGTTTGAAGTTTGTTTCTACTGTAAAAAAGTATAGCATCTGCTTGCATTTTGCAGGGTGGTTTCCCCCATTCATTGAGGCAGGCCCTACATGATTTTTGCTCTTCCTGATATTTAACCTTTTGAAGAGTTGCCTGACATTCTTTTACTAGGTTGTACCTATTTGGATTATCTAGTTGCCTATTCTGTAGAAGTTTAGCTTTTTGTAGTTTAGCAAGAGCTAATCGATGATCTCTGGAGAGAACTGGCTGCAGAATCAGTTTCCTGGGCAGCTAATACTTCCGTTATGGTATTCCAGGGTATTTCGATGTTTTGTCCGTTAAGTTGATTCCTACATATCTTTTAGTTTTTTGATATGCAGTCTTGGTATTTTGTATTCGTGAATTTACTATTGAGGGTGACATAATGGCACTGTTTATAATTGAAATTCTTGTATCGGTTTGTTTGTTGTTTGTTAGCAGACCCCAGATTATTTTATGGTCGGATGTGCCCCTAGCTAGCGGCCCATTCGCCTGTAATAAGTTCGAAGAGTTTTTCTGTTGCATGTGGCGATAATTTGATCCAATTGAGATTTCTGAGTGCCCTTTGACCATGTTATCCTGCATGATGATCACGCTTTTGTCTTTTTTTTTTGCAGTTTTTCTGTGTTGGTTGTAGAGCTCCTGAGTGTTTACCTGTTTCTTGTACGCAGGCTGTATGAATGCCCCTAATTGAGAGTTCCGCATCTTAGTTAATTGGTAAAGGCTTATTATGTTGTGTTGTTTTGACGTTGTTTGATTTTTCATTAGATTAATCGGGTTGCTGTTGTAATGGTCGTCGTCGGTCATGGCCCAGCTATCATAGTGCTGGTACTTGTAGAGGATGTGCATGTTGCTGGGTACTGGTTCACCGGTAGGTGAATACACTAATGTGTGTCTTGTATCCGTGTGCACGTGCAAATTGACAAGATAGAACTCAGACGCGGCGATTAATATATCCTCTCCACCTCAGAACGTCTTGTTATACTGCGTGATTGTGTATTTGTTATCCTTTGTTCCTGGGAGAGATTGCTGTTAGGGAGAAATTCTTGTATATTATTTAAGAGCGATATTATGAAGAAACCAAACCCATTACATTATTTATTTGATGGGCTATAGCTATAGCTCGAACTAGACAATTGCCGTCTTTTGTCATACGCAAACTTATGCCCATTTTTAAAGAGAAAGCCTTTTGTTTTTATGGTATCGCAAGACCTTCTCAGCAAACATGTGCGTGGGTTTGTTTTTGAGAAACAATAGAGCTGACAGGGGACGCCTCAAATTTATGAGCCTTGCTTTTTTGTTTCTTAACTTAACCTTTTTTAACTTCGAGTCCAATTTTGCGCACATGTTCGAATCCAGGTACATGGATTGTGATCAGACATATTGACATACATAGTGTCAGATATACAGTCGTGGGCGCAGAATTGGGATATACGGGTAAACGAGAGAAACAGCTCCTTTATGTACAAGACTTGACTTACAGGCTATGAAATAAGTTGCTTGTTCAAGGCAGTTTTGGTAATTTAGTACAGACGCCAGCACATCAAACCACCCGAAACTGTCAAATTTTCCCAATCAACAATGAACCTTAATATTAGCGATAAAGTTGAAAATCAATTAAAGAAATTTGACAGATTATAGTAGCTTGATGTGCTGGCGTCTGTACAATGTTAAATGAAGAAAATCGTGGAGTGCGAATTCTAGACCGATACCGTATTATAGGCTAGAGTAATAGAGTGTCTTAGTATCCCTCGCTCCTAGATATAATATGAAAACATTTCGCTAAAGCCTATTTATAGCTTACAATGATGTTAAATTCACTCGTGGTTTTAAAAATCCAAATTAAGAAAACAAAGCGCAGCCGGATACAGCTTCTAATGGAGATCCCTGAAATATACGGAAAGATCTCACCAAGTTGGCCCGCTAAGGAAACTCGACGTCACCAAGCTCCTCTGTTGGGAGGCTTAAGCTTCTGGCTTGTATACCGGGAACACACCCACACAAACAACACGCGATACACCGTTTCGAATTTCAAATTTGAGTTTCAAGCTGAGAGTTACGCCAGTTAGAGCCACGTGGTACGCACGTTGCATCAAGTATAAACAAAGGCTGGACCCGACACGTCCGTCCCCTTCGGCGGTCACTATCCGAATCCTTCATTAGAAGGGTCTTCTCCTAGAAGATTTAATATGTCTGGATCCAAATTGACTATTTGCTCAGCCTCCTGAACTTCAGGTAAGATAACGGAAGCAGATGCGGGTAACGTGGCCTCGGCCAGCGGCGGTGCAAGAGGCAACAGTGGCAGCGCCGGAGGCGACGGCGGCGGCGCCAGAGGCGGCGGCGGCGGCGATGTAACCGGGGTCGGTAAAGGCTCAAACTGCGCGGGGTGCTCTTCGTTACTCATTTCATCGTCCAAGTTTATAATTGGGTTAGAAATGTCTTCATCTAAAAAGTACGAGAGATAATCACTTATCAATCTCGATATTCTTAGGAACTAGTTGTAAATATTTTGCAAAAGTCCATCAATAATAGGTAATTAGAGAAGGCAGTGATATTGCTGCAGGCACAAGAAAGTTACCCGTTTTTAGTGTGTTCCATAAAGGTACTACCTAATCATAGAAGGGTGGGTTCAAGATAGGTACCCAATCATAAAAAATGGGCCCAAGATAGGTGCCCCATGCACGTAGTGGTACCAAGGAAGGTGACCGTGCAAATTCTCATAAATTAATTATGTTAAGGTAGGTAGATAAAAGAAAAAATATATCTCAAATTTTCATACATTTACAATGTATAATATTTGCTTAGTTACTAATCTATACTGAAACTACTTATTTATCACTATCTGCGGAAAAAAAGGGAGTTAGGTATTTGTAAATCACCTACCCGTATAGGCCGATTCGCAATCAGAAGACAAAGGTTCTCGCCGTTTTTTCTTCAGTTTACGTTCTAATTTCTTAATTTTTCTAAGGACACTATCATAATCACTTTCTTTACAAGATTTCTTCCGTTTGGGCATAGTAAACAATTGAAAATTTATTTTTTAGAAAATTGTGCGTGATCGCGATGACACAAAGAAACGTAATGAAAACCGCCGCCGCTGTGACAGCGAATCATTGAGGGAGTGAGACGGGAGATAGGGTTCTTTATTTTTTAGGTTTATAAACGCATAGATATTCTAAATGTGGGACAAAGGATGGCACCTACTGACGTACTGTTGCATGTAAATATGTAATCGTCTTCGGTTGACACCCGAAGTATAATTGATAGTCGTCATTTCAGCCGAAAGGCGTCCACTGCTGGACATAGGCCAAAAATATATAGGCTATAAAATATACAGGCTGTTGATTTGCATCCTAGTCAAATTCAAGGACGTAGTTATGCTAATGATTCTCGACCCAAAACAACAATAAAATGGGTAGGTATTTTTTTTTTTTTTTCTTATTTACGGAAATCCGTAAGTGTGAACCAGCCGTATTTAAACGCGGCCCGTCTGTTACTAGCCCTATAACCGCGCTTTCATGCACACACACATTCAAATGCGCATGAGAATCTATCATTCGATAAATTCGTAGGTAATCAATCCCATCCCCAATCACGGCCCGGCGATGCGGTTACTTAGTCTCCCGCGCACCCTAAGCCACGCCCCCGCGTAACAGTGTAATTGAAATCACCGCAGCGTTCGTGCGCTTTGCGAATTCCGCTTCTCGGTACATCGTTGAGACGTAGGTACAAAGTGTTCAATTCAAATGTCGAGCTGGTGGAGATGGTCCGCGGTGGAGATGTCCGTCGGGAAATGTTTCCCGATCGGGAACCCCCATCACAGAGCGTCATGCTGGCTGCTATGCACCACACCAGTGTTGCGCATACTGAAGCGTGAACTGCAACACCCGTTCCACTACCGCAAGGCACAAGACATTCACCCAGGTGGTAGGTAAGTGTAACAGAATTACGTGCAAGGATCAAGCGCTTTCGACACTTTAAAAACGAATGTGTTAGTGTTACATAAGCTGAAGGAAAACCAGTACGTACGCCAAGAGTGTGATGGTGGCAACTTTACCTCCGGTAACATAGGTAGGTAATTTATTTATTTGTACATTTTGTAAATACGTTGTTAGCTTAATCAATTTTATTAGTGTAAATAAGTTATTTCAAATTTTTAACTACCTACGCCAATAATACCTAAGAGTCGAAAGTATACCACGTACTTACACTTAACTAGAACGTCTTTCCATTTCCATCAAACGTAGAAAATATTTTTAGACTTAGTAGATCGGTACACCAACAAAGGTAGGATTATTGCCGGTCCTAAGCCCGTTAAGTAGGAAGGAAAATTTCAAATCAACCAATTTAATCCACAAATAAAAACAAAATCACTACGAAAACTTTAGGTTGAAGGATATTATTAATCATCTGATAACAGGTCAGTGAACTTTTCTTTGGCGCACTAGTATTACTGTCATTAGTAAGATTTCCGTATTCCAATGATGCTCAAAAATGAGTTAATTATCAAGCGAAATTTATGACAATAATGTAGGTGATTTTCGAAATAAAATTAGGTAAAATTATTGCTACCGGTCATTGCTTGGCGGCGCGACGCCGCTATCATTTCGGGGATAAACAGCTGCATGCATTGTCGCTGTGTGCGTAGTCGGGTGATTCTGTTTTATTTGTATTGAATTAAGGGTGTAATTCTGAAATACTGTTAAATTTCAACAACAAAAAAAAAGCAGCGCTTACTAGTTATTGCTCCATAACGTACTTCAATTGATTATTTATGTATTTTATGACAACCTCCTGAACTTTGACGAGGATGCAAATCAACATATTGTATAGGCATAGGCTGGAATTGATATTAAAATCACTTAAATTCATAATAAGAACAACAAAATCATAACAAATTATGTGGACTACCCACAATTGTAATAATTCAGAGCTAACTCCTACATATACCTATTATAATTTTAAGGGAAACATGTAGTACCTACAGACGCCAGCACATCAAGCTACTACAATCTGTACTTTAATAGATTTTCAACTTTAACGCTTAAACATAAGGTTCAAAGTTGATTGGTAAAATTGGACAGTTTCGGGTAGCTTGATGTGTTGTTATTTATTATTTACACTAGATACTAAATTAAATGACTAACTAACTTACTATACCAACAAATACAAAAACAAAGGACACTTAGGCGTCGAAGTACTCGTCCGCATCGCATACCTACTATGTTCAAAATTATTCTGACAATCATAGGATAGATTATTAATAATTCATTCGTTATTTTATGTGTACATACCTAAATGCTTACACGTGTCTGGTGATCACTTAAAGATTACGATTAAGAACTACTTCATACCAAATTAAAATAATAAAACGTTTCCACCTAGTAGTCCTTTTATCGTCGTCACTAAGACACACAACATTAAAAACAAAATGTCCCCAATAAAGTGGTTAAACTATATATTGTTTATAGAGAACCTCCTAGGAATATACAGAAACTATTGTAACCAGTCAAGGATTAAAAAATGTTTTATTATCTTCCAAACATTCACGCAAATTATATTGCACACTATTGCCCTCATTGGTCAAATGGAACAGTTGCTAGGAAGAGAAGACTATGGTCAAATCAATTTGATTGTTGCTTTTTCTACTGCTGAGGCATATGTAAACTCTTTGATAACCGTCGTGACCAGCATCTGTTACAGCCGCAGCTTCATGTCTTATTATAGAAGTATCAGTCGTGTCTCTGAATGCTTTAAAGATGACACTAAGTTCCTTAACTCTCATAAAAAAATGTACTGGTTCAGTTTATCTTTGATTTTTCTGTACATCGCTTTTGCTGTATATAGATTTGCAGGGCCTATAATACAATTTACCCAATCAGATCTGTTTTATTTGGTTATCATTTTGGTATCACAAACAATTAGAAGACTTAACATGGTATTCCAGCACCTCACATTGTTTGTTGTTATTATGATGGTGGTGAATTCATTGAAATCTTTGACTTCGTTGGTAGCAGTCATGCAAGAAATAGTACGGAAATATGATATTAGTTCAGATGAGCAATGTGATATCACAAAAGAGCAGGTACAAGAATGGGTTGAACTGTATCGAGATATAGCAAATTGCTGTGAAAAAGCAACACTATGTTTTGGACGCCAGGTAATTGATTCTGGAAGTTCATTGAGGCGATCCTGCTCCTAGTGATCTATCTTCTATTTGTTTGCAAATATTCTTTTGTTACAGGTTTTCTTTACGCTATCAATCTTAATATCTCAGTTTATTTTATTATCGTATCAAATGTGTCACGGAATTGTTTTGGAGGTAAGTTTTTTGATATCAGACTGGTTCATATACAGTATGTTAACTAACAGAGGGCGTTCCCGTTAACCCGCAATAGTATAGCATCTATACATGCTAAAAAAAATATTACCATTCGAAAATAAAATGTTTTTATTTTTTTTTATATCAAAATATTCACTAAAAATGTTAAATTGATACTTTAAAGAAACACTCTGTACACGCGTACTTGAAGGACAGCAATGTCGCAATTTATTTATGAATGACGGGCCGCGTGTGCGGCGATCTAATTGATGCGCCTAGCCCCGCCCCCTGCCCCCGAATGTCCACCTAATTTTATTCGGAACTAATCTCACGCGCTGACCGGTGCATTATTTTCGCATTGCAACATCTTGCGTCATTCTTGTGTGAAAAATGCCGCATTACCTATCTGTTCAGTGCTCAGGAGTATGTGAAATTGTGAACGTGGTGCTCATTTATGCTGAGTGTAATTATGATGGTGCACGTGCTCTGAGGATGTATGCTGAGAGGTACCCCAATGCACATCAACCGCGGAATTCTCGTGTTATTGTGAGTGCCCTGGTCCTGGCTTCGTAACAATGAACCGATAGTGCCGCGTCGTTCTGGTGGCCCCCGACCCGTGATCTCTGTGCGGCAGGAACAGAACGTGCTAAGGCATTTTGAGGAGGAGCCCGGTTCAAGCATTATAAGAGCCGGCCGCCTGTTAAACATGAGTCACGTACAGCCTTTAAAATTTTAAAGAAAAACTTGCCAGTGGGCACTTCAGTGATGCGTGTTATTGAAACGTGGCTTAGATAGGTAGGTACATGAATTTATGTTTTTTTTATTTACTATGTTTGCGAATAGGTCCTTCCAAGCCCAAGGTTGTCAGCCGGGCATTTGAGACGGGTTGTTAAATGTTATTGCTAAAACTAAACATACTTACATAAATGTCTTTGTAATTCAATACGCCGCCTTTATCAAAAATGCCGCTCGCCATTCAGCGCGGCGCGCGGCGCGGGCGGCGGGCGGTCGGCTCGCTCGGGTTCGTGAACTCTCGGAGACGCTCGGTCGGCTTCGTGCTACGATAGCGTACTACAAGTACTATTCCGCGCTACTATTTTGATTTTAAACAGGAGGTTTCGAATTTATTGTCAATTAATTATTTTTTTGAATTCGGATTATTTTATGCTTATTTTTCTATGCTGACATTTTTATTTTATTCTATTAATGATATAGATTAACGAGTTTAAGGGAACGCCCTCTGTTATTTAACATACTGTATAAATGTTGTTCATATTCAAAGCTCTTCTAACATTCTTCTAACATTATTTAATTTTATACATTTTAGAATGACAATATGTATGAGCTCAAAAAAATGGCATTTGTATTATGTTTTTATATTTCAATGATGATGTTGCCAATCGTTGCTGGACAAATGACTCGTAACCAAGGGGTGAAGTTGCACAGAGTCTTGGCTCGGCTTTATAACACAGTTATTAAAGGTAAGAATACCTAACGTTTGTTTTATTGTCAATAATGTTTAGATACTAAAACTATTTGTTATTTTATTTTAGACACACATCAAGCTGAAGCGAAATTGATAAAGGACTTCATACGTTTAATAAAGAAGAATCCAATAGAGATTAAATTATTGTCCAAAATTCCTGTTGGGATGTACTTCCTGCCAGTTATATTCACGTTGGCTGTCAACTATCTCATTGTTATGTTACAGTTTAATCATATTATCTAATACTATTCATAGTACAAACTTAAAAGTTTGCAAAAATGTCTGGATGACATTTTTCTGTGACTTTGGATTACGATTCTGCCTGTACCTTGGATTTTGTTGTGTTTGCATCGATTTGTTTATCATGATGGGGAGCCGTGTAACAACTGTGTCAACTGCAACATCATTGTGTCAATAAATAGCTTAATTGTTTAGTTGGAAAACGAACTATTGGATGTAGTGCTCATACAATGATTGTGGTGGTCTAGGTTGGGCCAGACATTACCCAAATATTAAAGCACCCGCAGGTGCTTTTTCTTAATGATATTGTGGTTAGGGATGATGAGGAATAAATATTTAATAAAATATTTTGCTTTTTATTTACCATAATCTACCTATGACCTAGATTTATAATCTATATTTATCTGTATACTATTAGGTACTAATAATAAAGCTAAAGTGTTGTTTGATTGTTTGAACGCGCTAATCTATTCTAAATTCTAACCCTCTCGGGGGCAATGACATATCATAGCTCGGGGAGGGTTATCAGCATAACGTTTGAGGAGGGTCATTTGGAAGTTTAGTCAATCGAAGCTCTTACGAGGTCTTTGGAGAGTCGGTACGTTTTAACGAACTGACGATGCGTAAGGTCAAAAGCATTATTGTTTAATCTTGATGACAAATTTCTTCCTCTTACGTTTCCGATGTCAACCTCATGGGCAAGTTCAATGAAATCCATATAAAACTGACTTGAAGGATGACGCCGATATTGAACGCGAACGGAGGGCGCTGTCGGTGAGGGCGAACATGATAGCTCGCAGGTTTGCTCGTAGCTCCAAGGAAGTCAAAGTCACCTTGTTTCGAGCCTACTGTACTGCATTTTATACGGGCAGCCTGTGGGTTTCATACACGCAGAAAGCCTACGGTGCCCTCCGAGTGCAATATAATAACGCGTTGAGGGCATTGTTGCGGCTGCCTCGCTGTTGCAGCGCGTCGGGGATGTTCGCCAATATGCGTGTAGACTGTTTTTATGCCACTATGCGCAGGAGGGCAACCTCGATAGCGGGCAGAGTGAGGGGCAGCGGCAACAGTCTCCTCGCCGTCGTCGCCGACAGGTTAGACGGGCCATTCATGCGGCATTGGTTGGACCTACATGCGCCCATATTTAAGGCATGGGGGAGATAAGTTTTGCATGTATTTATCGTTTATTTTTGTCTTTATTATTTTATTTATTTATTATGTTATTATTCATTAAATTAATCAGTTATTAATATGAGATCTAATCGGTTATGTAATGTTATTTTAAATTATTATGTTTTAAATTATATTCCTTATTTTGTTATTTTACATTTTTATTTTTAAATTATTATTTTAATTGTTAAAGTATTTATTTTGACTTTGTATGAATTTTATGTTATTTAATATTTTTATTTTTTGTGGCATTTGTGTATTTGTGACTTTATGGATATTTTTTGTCTGACTAAATAAATGAATTGAATTGAATTGAAAACATCATATTTCTATGGAAGAAAAAAAAGCAATCTTAGATCGATGCGGTAGAAGTTGCACTTTACCAACTTATGTTCAGCCAAGAATTTTGACAGATGAATCGCTGAAGTTCAGCTTTGATTCGTTTCTAACAAGTGTCAAATAGTAGAATATGACTAAACATAGATAAGGGTAAGTACTGTTACGAGCTTCGGGTTCGTGACAATAAAAACTGCCGATTTAATAACCAAAAAAATGACACTTTAATAATCAACACTAATTGCACTACTGATCGCCTTAAGTCGCACTTGAATATCGCTTCGATGCTTTCACTTCGATCGCTTTATCCAAACTGTGTCGGTCGTGGCGCGTCTCGGCCTTATATAGCGCCAAAGAGAGTTCTAGAACCTTCCATTGTAGAAACATCTAGAATGTTCGAGTACATACAGGCCCCGATCGACCAGATGTCGAAAGTTCGGGAATGTTCTAGAAAGTTCTTGCATCGAAATTTCTAGAAGGGTCTTCACTACTAGTTCCGCTACTCGATACTAGATGGCGCTAGTGGTAACTACTGTCACCATGTACCAGGCATTAATTGTGGCGCGCAACACTGCCCCCTCCTAAGACATGCTCGTCCCGAGCATTATCGGCCCCATAATAACGCGCCAGTCGATCCACGTGGACGATCTTAGGAGTACCTCTTACACCTTTCTGTATCCGGTAGGTTACGTCATTGATCTTTGTCACAATCCGGTACGGTCCGTCCCATTTAGCTTGCAGCTTAGGAGATTTCCCTTTGCTGCGGACTGGATTGTGCAACCACACTAGTGAACCTTCGTCGAACCCTTTATTGTTAATTTTACGGTCATAACGGGTTTTCATCTTTTCAGACATTTGCTGGCCCGATTGTCTGACGTGCTCATAAATGTCATTCATTTTGTTCCGCAAATCACTCGCATAATCGGTTATACTGCGTGGGGCATCAGGTGGTATTCCGGTGATCAGGTCTGCAGGCAGCCGTAATTCTCTTCCAAAGTTTGCGAAAGCTGGTGTCACCGATGTACTTTCGTGAACAGCGCTTCGATATGACAACAAAAACGGTTGTATGTGCTTGTCCCAATCTCGTTGCCGATTTTCCACAACTTTGGCTAGGTACCTCTCCAGTGTCTGATTAAATCGTTCCACCATTCCATCCGATTGTGGGTGGTAAGAAGTTGTTCTTGTTTTATGTGTACCCATAACTCGACAAGTTTCCTGGAATATTTGGGACTCAAAATTCCTTCCCTGATCGCTGTGAATCTCCAAGGGTACTCCAAAACGGCAGAAGACTTCATGGACTAATCTATCTGCAACTGTCGAAGCTTCTTGATTTGGAATGGCAAAGACTTCCGGCCACTTAGTGAAGTAATCCATCACAACCATGAAATACTTGTTACCACTTTCACTTTCCGGAAACGGTCCCGCAACGTCAAGGGCTATCCTCTCCCATGGTGCACCAACATTGTACAATTTCAATGCACCTCTACTACGAGTCTGAGGTCCCTTTACAGCTGCACAACTTGTACATTTGCGACACCAGTCCTCGACATCGTCCCGACAGTGGACCCAGTAAAACCGTTCTCGTATCTTCAATAGAGTCCGTTTTACTCCCAGATGGCCTCCTGAACAACCATTATGGTACAGTTGTAGAACGTCCGGTACTTGAGCTTTAGGGACAACCATTTGCAAATGACAGCTGTCTCCCCGAGCGTTTTCCCATTTACGGCACAGGACTCCATCCTGAATCACCAAACTGTCCCATTGGGCCCAATAGCTTTTTGTGGTCGAACTCATTGCTGAGACGTCGCTCCACCTGGGCTTAGGAGCTCTGGCCTTCATCCACTCCAGAATCGGCTTGATGTCCGAATCTTCCTGCTGTGCACGTTGTAGGCTTTCCTTCCACTCGTTGCTGAGGTCTGTCTTGAGCATCCTTACAGGTACGACTTCTTTACTTTCTTGCCTAGTACAATGCTTGCAGTTTTCAGGACAAGGTCTTCTTGACAATGCATCTGCGTTGCCATGAGATTTCCCGCTGCGATGTTCGACCTCGAAGTCGTATTCCTGCAGTAGTTCAATCCATCTCGCAACTTGTCCTTCTGGATTTTTGAACTGCAATAGCCATTTCAGCGCAGCATGGTCAGTTCGTAGGTGGAATTTCCGCCCCAGAAGATATTTGCTAAAGTGCTGCAATGACTTTACCACAGCAAGCAGTTCCCGTCTCGTAACACAATAGTTCCTTTCAGGTTTCGACAATGACTTGCTGAAGTATGCTACCACAACCTCTTGATCACCATTACGTTGAGACAACACACCGCCAAGTCCTATGTCACTTGCGTCTGTGTCAACTATAAATTCTTTGCCCGCATCAGGGTACCCCAAAATAGGTGTTTTGCACAGACGGTCCTTTAGCTCCTGGAATGCGATGTCGCAACTTTCATCCCAGCAGAAATGTCGCTTCTCTTCGGTTAGCTTATGCAGGGGTTTAGCTATATCTGCAAAGTTCTTGACAAATCGCCGATAATAGGAGCACAAACCCAGAAATGCTCTGACCTGCGTCTTGTCTTTTGGAATTGGCCAATCCTTGACAGCGGCGATTTTCTCTGGATCCGTGCGGATACCTTCTTCAGACACTACATATCCCAAAAAGCTAACTTGTCGTTTGAATAGTGAACACTTCTTCGGACTTAACTTGAGGTTGGCACTCTGGATCTTCATGAGCACGCGTTCCAGGTTTTGAAGGTGTTCTTCAAACGTGCGGCCTACGATGATGATGTCATCCAAGTAGACCAGGCAGGCATCGCCAATTAGTCCGGTAAGTACAAGTTCCATCAACCTCTCAAATGTTGCCGGAGCATTGCACAATCCAAACGGCATAACTTTAAATTGCCACAGACCCTTTCCTGTCGAGAATGCAGTTTTCTCCTTGTCGTTAGGATCAATTTCAACTTGCCAGTAGCCACTTTTCAGGTCCAGCGTGCTAAACCACTTCACTCCAGTAAGCATGTCCAGCGTGTCATCAATTCTTGGCAAAGGATAGCTGTCCTTCTTTGTAACGTCGTTCAGACGACGATAGTCAACACAAAACCGCATGCTGCCGTCCTTCTTTCTTACCAGCACTACAGGTGAACACCATGGACTAGATGAAGGTTCAATAACACCATCCTTCACCATTCCCTCAATCATGGTTTCCACTTCCTTTTCACGTGCTACCGGCAATCTCCTTGGCCGCTGACGGATAGGCAATTCTTCTCCTGTATTTATTTTGTGTTGAACTATGCCAGTCTTCCCGATGTCAGCCTCGTTTGACGAGAAAACATCGGCGAACTTAAATAACATCTTCTTCGCCTTGACCATTTCATTTTGGGACAAAGCGCTGCGGCAGTCTTCTAAAAGTGTGGTCACTTTTGTTTGTGCATCCTTGCTGAGGGTCCCAGTCGATAGATGTTGGCATCGACGCAACCAATCCACTTCCTCGCAAGTACCAACAAGTGTGCCTTTTTCTATTATCTGTTCCTGATCACAAAGGTTCAGCACACGTACCCCTGAGATGTCAGTGGCTCTGACCAAAGTCCGTGCCACTTTCCATGGAAGGTCATTGTCTACCCTTTCCACGAGTACACAACGATGAGTTTGCCCAGGATTCCGAGGAAGACTAACCGGCACAATCGTTTCCGATCTCGGCGGAAGAACAATCTTCTTAAGGCTGTACACATTCCCAGGTAACGCCCCTTCCATGAAAAGTTCCTCTTCTCCACATTTCAAAACACCTTGCTTGACGTCAATCTCGCAATAATTCTTCCTCATAAAGTCAAGGCCCAGGATGCAATCATCCATTATATCAGCCACGATGACATTATGCAGGTAGATTCTGTTGCCTAGCGTCAATTCCATTTTCTTCTCTCCATGGACGGGTATGCGCTGACCGGTGGCTGTTACCAAATTAATGCGTTCCCGGTTGTATGCGGAGTCCCCAAGGGACCGACTAGCAAGTTGGGAACTGACAACCGTGCGGGAAGCTCCGGTGTCTATGGTCAGCTTACACGGCGTTCCGTTGACCTCGCCCTTGATGATAAGGCTGTTCCCGTCATGGGTTTGTGTGATCGAAACCCTTGGGGCTCTTTGAACATCAGCCAGCACCCGCCCCGCAGTCCTGGCTATTACTCGTTTCCCTGCTGCTGGTGCTGCGTGGTGTTGTTAGCCGCACTGCCCTCTGGAGATCGGTCGACTTCTCTTTCTGCAGTTCGCTTAGGGCAACTGGATCGAAGGTGGCCCTTTTCCCCACAGCCGTAGCACCTAGGGCTGTATCCTTTATTGCGGTCGCGAACTGTAGCCGCTGCAACCTCCCTGACGCGATGGGAACGATGATCCTGTCGCACAGCTTCCACCTCCAGTGCATGGGCCAAGGCGTCCTTAAGCGTCCCGTGGTGCCCGAGCCTCACAGCAGCTCTCACTTCAAGGTCGCGGATGCCGTCGATGAATGCCTGCACCAGGTTTCCATCAATAAGCGCAGGTACGGACTGGTAAGCTTTACGAACCAGCTTCTCCACTTCAAGGGCCCACTGCTGCAGGTTTTCGTTACTGCGTTGCACGCGATCCTTGAGCTGCGCACGAAATACGTGTTCCAGGTGAGCGTCGCCATACCGAGCCTCCAATGCCTCGAGGAGCTGCTCGTAAGTCACTTCCTTACCGAGAGCTTCCAGGACAGTTAAGGCCTGGTCGCGCAGGCCTAGGGTGAGAGCAGTCATGGCCTGGCTTTTATTCCACCCGTTAGCCTTCATGACAGCCTCAAATTGGATTTTGTAGGCCGACCAGGAAGAAGTCCCGTCGAACGGTGGCACTTTGAATCCACGTAGCGAAGGTGTTGTAGCTACGGGAGCTGCGATTCTATCCTCAAGTTTAAGGTTACCCAACTCCTGCTTCACATCAGCAATGACGTTATTAAACTTGCTGATCTGAGTTTCAGCTTCCGACAGGCGGTTGTCATGCTGGGCAACCTTCTCCTTCACCTCCTTCATGTCTTTCCCGAAGGTTGCGTGAAGGTCCTTTATGAGGAAAATCTGCTCTTCCTGGCGGCGCGCCTGCTCCTCCTTATCCCGTTTGAGCTGTTCTTCTAATCGACGGGTCTGTTCTTCTTTGTCCCGCTGGAGCTGTTCTTCCAACCGACGAGCCTGTTCCTCCTGTCGGTGGGCCTGTTCCTCCTGTCGACGGGCTTGTTCCTCCTTGTCCCGCTGGAGCTGTTCCTCCAACCGACGAGCCTGTTCCTCCTGTCGGCGAGCCTGTTCCTCCTTGTCCCGCTGGAGCTGTTCCTCCAACCGGCGAGCCTGCTCCTGCAGCATCAACATCAGAGCAGCCAAATCTGGTGCTGCTGATGCTGGAGCTGCTGCGGACGGGCCGGCCTCCGCGGTCGGTAGCTGGCCTTCCGACCCCATTGGCGTTGTTCCACCGAATCGCCTTTGGTCCGTCTCCTGCTGGCGTTGACTCCGGGTACGGATACCCTCCGTGTCGTCTTTGGGTAAAACCGGCATTTTAATCCCCTCTTCTGACACCAATTGTTACGAGCTTCGGGTTCGTGACAATAAAAACTGCCGATTTAATAACCAAAAAAATGACACTTTAATAATCAACACTAATTGCACTACTGATCGCCTTAAGTCGCACTTGAATATCGCTTCGATGCTTTCACTTCGATCGCTTTATCCAAACTGTGTCGGTCGTGGCGCGTCTCGGCCTTATATAGCGCCAAAGAGAGTTCTAGAACCTTCCATTGTAGAAACATCTAGAATGTTCGAGTACATACAGGCCCCGATCGACCAGATGTCGAAAGTTCGGGAATGTTCTAGAAAGTTCTTGCATCGAAATTTCTAGAAGGGTCTTCACTACTAGTTCCGCTACTCGATACTAGATGGCGCTAGTGGTAACTACTGTCACCATGTACCAGGCATTAATTGTGGCGCGCAACAGTACTAACGTACTAAACGTCACGCTCATGTTCGATTTTGTTAGCATTTTGAAATTGTTTCGATCAAACGTTGGCTTAAACTAAAACGTAACCGCAGTTGAGTCGTTGTTCCTTAGTAGAATGTGAAAACGCTTAAAAGAACGTGATTCAGCTGTGGTTCCATTGCGATCTTTGAAGAATTTTGTTTGTAGAATCGGCCCCCAGACATCACCCAAATATTGTAGCACCCGCATGTGTTTTTTCTTAATGGATGATGAGGAATAAATATTTAACAAAATATTTCGCCTTTTATTTATAATAATCTACCTATGACCTAGATATAATCTATGTGTATCTACATACTAATAGGTACTAATGATAAAGCTGAAGGTGTTGTTTGTTTTGAACGAGCTAATCTCTATTATAGTCGGTTTTGAAACATTATTTTTGCATAATAGTAACTTATTTTAAACTAACTTGTTTTTGACAAGTTTCAGTCCGTCAAATCTTATGAATGATAAAAACTTTTTTACAAAAAAAACAACCGACTTCCAAAAACACTATAAATTGAAAATAACTTTAATTTCAGAAGTCGGTGTCTTTGGATTTGTATTTTAGTGTTTTGCCACCGACTTCCGAAATTAAAGTTATTTTTCAATTTATAGTGTTTTTGGAAGTCGGTTGTTTTTTTTGTAAAAAAGTTTTTATTTTTCACTTTTTAGCGGGTCAGTTTGTAACTTATCTAATTTATAATAGCCTAATGTCAACTGCTTATCACCTTTTACAACATATTGCTTTTCCCGATGCAGGGACGTTAATTGTTGAGGAGTTCTCCTAGTAAGAACCAGGAGAACTAACTAACGGACTTGGAACCTACCAAATTGCTAAATAGACCACATGACGAAAAGGCATTGCGTGAAATGCAACGATTGAGGCTTTTATAAATCATCATCAGCCTATTGCAGTTCACTGCTGGACGTAGACCTCCCCAAGTTTGCGCCAACGTTCACGGTCCTCCGCTTCTTTCATCCAGCCACTACCGGCAACCTTTGCTATGATAATTATACAGAAGAAAAACTCGCAAAAGTATTTCTGAACTGTATGTGCATAGTCCTAAGTACCTACTTACTTATATTGTTGTTAGTGAGGGTACCGGCAGCAATAAACTAGCTTGGGAGCAAGACGGTTGTGTTTCATTATTACCAACATACCATTTGGCGACGAGTTGGGATCTACCCACGTGTATTTATAAAATGACGAATTTTATAGGAAATTTGAATATTTTTGACTATAAACTCCACGAATGGGAAGTTTTTCACGGCAGACTGACGCAGTTCATCAAGTTGAACAACATTTCGGACGTCAACAAAAGTGCAGTGTTGTTAACACATTTGTCAGACGAATCCTACCGTTTGGTTCGGAACCTTGTGCATCCGAATAAGCTCGAAGGAACTACCTATAATGAGCTAGTGAAGGTACTCAATGATCATTTCACGCCAAAGAGGTCAACATTCGCCGATAGGGCGAAGTTCTACGAAGCGACTAAATCCAACGGTGAGAGCATCGAGGAGTGGGCTGCGCGGCTGCGAGGGCTAGCCGTGTATTGTGATTTTGGTTCGGAGCTGGACACGCTTCTGCGTGACCGGTTCGTTCTAGGCTTCAGAACGGGACCGGAGCGTGATCGATTGTTTGAGAGTGACTCAAAGACCCTGACTTTTGGTCAGGCCCTGGAAGTCGCTCAGAAGGCTGCGTGTGCACGGCAGGCACGCGCCGACGTCGTGGTTAAGGAGGAGCAGGTGTTTCATGCGAATGCAGGTGGGCGCCGCGACGCGCGCAGTGCCGGTACTGGCACGGGCGGAAGCCGCGCTGCTGGCACCGCCGGTGCTGCGGGCGCTGCGGCTGGCCGTAAATCAGGTGACGGCGAGCAATCACGTTGTGCAGTGTGTGGTTTAAAAAATCATAATGCGTCTCAGTGTAGATTTAAGAACTACAAGTGTCTTATTTGTGGGCAAAAAGGTCATTTAAAAAAGTTATGTGCGGTAAAGAAGTCAAATCTAAATAATATCGGCACGGAGGAAGCGGAGACGTCTCAAGAAAGCGTTTGCAAAGAGTGTGAACTTTATAACTTGAGGTATGTTGACTATAATCCAATTAAAATTACTGTTAATGTGAACAATATAGATATAAGCATGGAGTTAGATACCGGGTCAGGAACTACGGTTATTTCAGAAGCGTTGTATTTACGTCACTTTTCTGATTTTATTTTGCTTAGAAGTGATCTTAATATGTGTTTATACAATGGTCATAAAATCACGCCCCTAGGATATTTTATAGCTAAAATATCATATTCGGGTTTATGCGGGGAGATAAAAATGTATGTTATTGAAAACGGTGGACCACCGCTGTTGGGCCGTGATTTTATGACAAAATTCCGAATTTATTTTGCAACAGCAAATAACAGCATAGTATGTACTATGAATAAAAGCGTTGAAGAAGTGCAGCGGTTGCTGGACCAATACCCAGATATTTGGAAAGACGAACTAGGATGTTTCAATAAGTTTAAGGTGGATTTGCAGTTAAAAGACAATGCCACACCGAATTTTTTTAAGCCACGGCCCGTGCCATTTGCTCTGAAAAGCAAAGTCAGTGCAGAACTGGATAGATTAGTTAGTTTAGGGGTACTCGTACCGGTAAATTATTCAGAATACGCTACGCCCATAGTTCCGGTTTTAAAACAAGATGGAAAATTAAAAATTGCAGGTGATTTTTCTTGTACTCTGAATAAAGACCTGAATGTGGACAAGTATCCTTTACCACGAATAGAGGAAGTGTTTTCTAAGTTAGGTGGAGGGGAAGCGTATAGTAAAATTGATTTGAGCAACGCGTATAACCAAATTAACTTATCGGAGCAATCACAACAGTTGACAACCATTAATACACACAAGGGCCTGTTTGCTTACACTCGTCTAGTCTATGGGTTGGCAAATGCTCCAGCATTATTTCAAAGAACAATGGAAACTTTGCTATCCGGTATAGAGGGAGTAAGTATTTGGCTAGATGACATCTGTATCACAGGCAAAACAAGAGAAGTTCATTTGTCTAGGTTACGTGAGGTATTAAGGAGATTACAAGATGCAGGATTGCGTCTTCAAAAGGACAAATGTGTGTTTCTTAAGAGTAGTGTGAATTATCTAGGTTACGTAATCGATAAGAACGGGTTGAGAACGTGTCCAACAAAAGTCGAGGCAATTCTAGATGCACCTGCGCCTACCAACGTTTTAGGAGTGAAACGATTTCTAGGTGTAGTAAATTATTACAGGAATTTTATTCCGAGTGCTTCTTCTGTACTGAGTCCGCTGAACGAATTGCTGCGCGCGGGCGTAGAGTGGCAGTGGGGCGAGCGACAGCAAGCGGCATTCAATAGCGTTAAAAGCGAGCTGGCTAGCGAGCGCGTGTTGGCGCATTTCCAGCCGGAGGCACCGCTGGTTCTGACGGTAGACGCGGGCCCGTGCGGGCTCGGCGCCGTGCTCGCGCACCGGGACGCGGATGGCCGGGAGCGGCCAATCGCGTTCGCTTCACGATCACTGACGGCAAGTGAAAAGAACTATAGCCAAATTCATAAAGAGGCGACGGCTATTATATTCGGGGTGAAACATTTTCACCAATATCTTTATGGCCGCCAGGAACCTTTTATTTTGAAGACAGACCATAAGCCTCTGTTATCAATATTTGGCAAACGAAATCTTATATCTGTAACGGCCGCACTGCGTCTACAGAGGTATGCAATCATTTTAGGTGCATACAACTATACGGTACAGTACGTAGACGCTAAAAACAATGAAATAGCAGATTATTTTTCTCGGTCGCCGTTACCAGTAGCGGTCAGTGATAACGATAAGCAAGAGGACGCCTCCTCAAAGTACTTTCTGTTCTTAGACGCCAGCGTACAACCGGTTATGTTTGATGACATTAGACGGGCTACTGCAGCCGACAATGTATTGAAAACAGTTATAAAATATATGAATAATGGTTGGCCTAGGAAAATACAATGTAAATCTATATCGCCGTATTTTCATTGCAAAACGGATTTAGAAGTTATTGATGGTTGTTTGTTTCGCGGTCATAGGATAGTAATTCCGGCTATTTACAAGGACAAAATGTTAAAAGAATTGCATTCAGCACATTTTGGAATCGTAAAGACCAAGAGTGCAGCTCGTAGTCGAATGTGGTGGCCGGGGATCGATGCCGATATCGAGCGATGGGTGGGGGCGTGCGCCGCGTGCGCCAGCGTACGCAGTGCGCCGCCGCGCGCGTCGCCCGCGCCCTGGCCGCGGCCCCCGGCCGCCTGGCATCGCATACATATTGACTATATGTCTATAGGGCAGGCAGTGTACCTTATTGTTGTGGATGCGTATTCCAAATGGCTGGAGTGTGTTCATATGGATCGCGGCACTTCTACCAATGCTCTTATTCAAAAATTGAAAGATATGTTTTCAAGGTTCGGTGTGCCTTATGTTATTGTGTCAGATAATGATGTCAAAATTAGCTCAGCGGAATTTCATACATTTTGTCGAGCCAATGGAATTGAATATCTAAATTCACCCATTTATCACCCAGCCAGTAACGGGCAGGCAGAAAATTCTGTTAAAACTTGTAAGAAGATGATTAAGTGCATGTTCGCAGAAGACAGGTTATGTCATAAAGATATTCAGGAAAAATTACAGGGTTTACTTTTTGATTTTAGGAATACTATTCATTGCGCGACTGGTGTCACGCCAGCTATGTTAATGTTGGGACGAAATTTAAGATGTAGGTTGGATTTGATCTTACCACAAAACAAAAATAAAGATAAGCACACCGAACAAACAGCAATGAAATGTAAGAGATGTTTTCAAGTAGGAGAAACTGTATGGGCGAAATGGTTTATCGCTAGGAAATGTATTTGGAGTATAGGTGTCGTTAAGAAGATTATAGGTAATAGATTGTATGAAATTTATTTTAACGATTACGGAATCGGCTGTAACAGACACATAGATCAAATGAGAAAATTTACAAATTCGCATAATGGTGATGTAGTAGCTGTAAGTTCGAAGTCAGAGGGAGCGTCCGGTGTCCACAATGTGCCAGATGACAATCCACTACCTTTGTCGGCGTCGGCCGCTCCATCGCCATCACCACTGCAATCTCCATCCTCCACATCGCTATCTAATGAGCGATCCCCCGTGACCTTGCCGTCACCAATGTCTCCAGTTCCATCGGCTAGTACCATGGAGGAGGGGGAGGTGCAAGTCACGGTTGACCGTGATAGGGATACCGTAGGAATAAGTGCTGATAATGTGAGGGAACAGAGAGGTTCGGACGATGAGGATTGGGTGGAGGCTTGCGAAGTGATGGAAGACAGTATCCGATCGGATGAACAGTGTGTCGATCCAAATGAGGATATTAATCCTAATGTTGTAAACACTACCCCTGTCGGACGTTCTAAGAGGCTCAGGAAACATGTTTGTTATAAGAAATATTTTAAGTAGGTTAGTTGTTATTAGAACGTTAACACATTGAAGGACACTGAACGAGACACAATAGAAGTTTTATTGTTATTACGTCTATAGGCGTTCAGTGTCCTTCAATGTGTTAAGTAATTTTGTGTAGACTTGTTAGTCAGAATGTTTGTTATTGTTACAGGTTTTCAAATTAATGTTGGAGGGAGATGAACTGTATGTGCATAGTCCTAAGTACCTACTTACTTATATTGTTGTTAGTGAGGGTACCGGCAGCAATAAACTAGCTTGGGAGCAAGACGGTTGTGTTTCATTATTACCAACATACCAATTTCACTTTAAGAAGTATTTATTAGTTTTTAGACTAGATGCTGATAATCCTGGCTGCAGCATCAGGCCAGACTTATGTCAACATTGCATTGAACTTAAAATTTAGTCCTGTTTAAAATGAGCTCAAACACGACTACGGTGCTGTAATTTCAAGGTTTGTACTTTTTCTGATGCTCCTGGCTTCAGCATCAGGTCTCTATGTGCTTCGGTGTTCCTCATTAACAGTACGTTTATCCACACATCGAGCCCTTTTCAATAAGCCTAAACACGATATATCTGCTGTTAGTTGTCGAGGAGTTAGGTACTCAGCAGACTATCCTGACTGCAGCAGCAGGTCATAACTTAATGATCATAAGATCAAATGTGGCAAATGCCCTATCAAACATCAAAACAATTTACTAAAACAGTCCTTGCCTGTTCGAGTAACTTCTTACTGTTAAGGAGTTGTACCTTCCATCATCAGCCCAGCTACCTGAGATGGTGACAAACATACGCAAATCCACAAGATTTTTGTGAAGTCGGTAAAAATGAACCAGTATATTTTTTTTAGAAGTGCTTGGCGGTGAAAAGATTAAGGAACTTAGTGTCATCTTTAAAGCATTCAGAGACACGACTGATACTTGTATATAAGCTGCGGCTGTAACAGATGCCGGTCACGACGTATGACACAGATTTTACATATGCAGAAGCAGCAATAGAAGCAAAAATGAAGTTAATTTGATTATAGTCCTCCTAGCCACAAATTATTTTCATCAAGGATGACAATAAAGTGCAATATACTTTCCGTGAAGATAATAAAACATTTTTATTCTTTGACTGCTTACAATAGTTCCTGTAATATAATCCTAGGAGATTCTCTACAAACAATTTACACCGTGTTCCGGACGATATACATAAACTCCGACCAGATTTTCAGACCATGGAAATAAGCATTTTTCATTATGGACACTTTTATGAATTCTTATTTTTTTAATTTTGTTATTTTTCACACAAACTAAATACCTTGACGTAAATCACCCGATATGCATGCCTCTTATCCAAAACGGCAACGACGTATTTTTACCGACTTCACAAAAAGGAGGAGGTACTATGTTCGGATGTTTGTGTTTTTTTTTTTTTTGTATGTTTGTTCATCGAATACTCCGCCAATTGTCGACGGATTTTCAAAATTCTTTTTTTGTTCGAAAGTAGATAGTTCTGAGGTGGTCCCAGTTAGGATCTGATGATGGGATCTTAGAGAAATCGAGGGCAACCCTCAAATTTTATAGGCTCACTTATTGTTTTTCGCATATTTTATGAAGTATCTTGTGTATTTGCGTACGGTTGTCACCATCCCAGGTAGCTGGGCTGATGATGGAAGGTACAACTCCTTAACAGTAAGAAGTTACTCGAACAGGCAAGGACTGTTTTAGTAAATTTTTTTGATGTTTGATAGGGCATTTGCCACATTTGGTCTCATGATCATCAAGTTATGACCTGATGCTGCAGTCAGGATAGTCTGCAGAGTACCTAACTCATCGACAACTAACAGCAGATATATCGTGTTTAGGCTCATTGAAAAGGGCTCGATGTGTGGATAAACGTACTGTTAATGAGGAACACCGAAGTACATAGAGACCTGATGCTGAAGCCAGTCGAGCATCAGAAAAAGTACAAACCTTGAAATTACAGCACCGTAGTCGTGTTTGGGCTCATTTTAAACAGGACTAAATTTTAAGTTCAATGCAATGTTGACATAAGTCTACCACAAATGGCACTACTCAATGA
The DNA here is from genome assembly GCA_916614155.1 of Mesoligia furuncula. Taxonomy (NCBI): domain Eukaryota; kingdom Metazoa; phylum Arthropoda; class Insecta; order Lepidoptera; family Noctuidae; genus Mesoligia; species Mesoligia furuncula. The sequence continues at coordinate 23,849,745 of OU744803.1, forward strand.
CAAATATTTCACGGGTTGCGATTTGATTACTGTAATATGGCTGCTAAGCAATTTATGCTCATTACAATGTGTATGGTGAAGTGGAGCTGATGGTGACTTCTCAATCAGCTCCAGTTCTCCTGGTTCTTACTAGGAGAACTCCTCAACAATTAACGTCCATGCATCGTGAAAAGCAATATTTTGTAAAAGGTGATAAGCAGTTGACATTAGGCTATTACAACTTAGATAAATTACAAACTAACCCGCTTAAAAGTGAAAAATAAAAACTTTTTTACAAAAAAAAACAACCGACTTCCAAAAACACTATAAATAAAGAGAAAAATAACTTTAATTTCGGAAGTCGGTGGCAAAAAACTAAAATACAAATCCAAAGACACCGGATTCCGAAAATAAAGTTATTTTTCTCTTTATTTATAGTGTTTTTGGAAGTCGGTTGTTTTTTTTTGTAAAAAAGTTTTATCTTTGATTTTTTTTCGATCGCTTTTGTTGTATACAGGGTTATTGGTAAAACATTAACAACCTCTTAAGAGGTCATTGTACTCATCATTATGAATAACTTTTACTATGGGACCAAACCTGAAATCGCGACAAAAAAAAAGCTGTTCCCTACATTTTGACGAGATAGACGAACATAAATGGAGGGACCAGCTGATTTTTATTCCGCGATTTCGAGTTTGCTTCCATAGTAAAAGTTGTTCATAATGATGACTACCATTAAGAAGTTGTTAATGTTTTACCAATAACCCTGTATAGATCTGCAGCGGCTATAATACAATTTTCCCAATTAGATCTTATTTGGTACCAATTCTTAGAACATAATTTAATTTCATACATTTTAGAACGGGGATATCGATGAATTCAAGGTATTTGTTATATGATTTTATTTATCATTGCTGATGTTGCCAATTGTTGCTAGGCAAATGACTCGTAACCAAGGGATGAAGTTCCATAGTCTTGGGCTCGGCTTTATAATACAGTCATAAAAGGTAAGAGTAACGTTTCTTAATGTCATTAATATTTAGGTATTAAACTTATTTGTAATATCATAATATGTTATTTCATTTTAGATTTACATCAAGCTGAAGCTTTGATAGAGGAATTCATAGATACATCAATCAAAGAAGAATCCAGTAGAGATCAAATTGCTGACCAACGTTCCTGTTGGGATGTACAGACGCCAGCACATCAAGCTACTACAATCTGTCAAATTTCTTTAATAGATTTTCAACTTTATCGCTAAAGCATAAGGTTCAAGGTAAATCAATGTAAAAAAAAATATAGAAGAACAAAAATAAATTTTGCAATTAAATTAGCAACGAGTTTGATTTTGTCTTGACTCTAGATTGTCCTATGGAGCAGGACCAGTATGGCTCATTAAACTAAACGAACTTCTCTACCTAACCCTTCGAGCATTACAGGCGTTATAAATGTTTTGCAAAAAATCGTTCATGTGTTCAAATTTATGTCAATTATTACAAATTCTGGCGAAGCTGAAATGAAACTGACAAAGGACTTCATACGTCTGATGAAAAAGAATCCGCTGGAGATCATGTTATTGCCTAACATTCCAGCTAGGATGTACATCCTGCCAGTTATACTAACGTTGGCTGTCAACTATGTCATAGTTCTATTACAGTTTAATCATGTTATTTAATTAATATTCTAGTGGGCGCCCAGTATCAGACCTAGAAAACGTATCACAAACTGTATGAAAACCAATCGTGCCATTTTTTGACTACCTACTATGACGTCACAAGCTCGCGCTCTCGCTCACGCTTACCCAGTCAGCAGTACACAGGACTGAGCGCAAAAGTGGCGGCTTACGATTTTTGAACGTAAGCTGGTGCGATTTTTAGCACGCGAAGTAGTTGCTCTTGCGTTATCTAGGTGTATCCATATCTGTGGCCCCGACAGACGAGACGTCCGCGTCGGTCGTGGGTTCGGACCCAAGTAGAATTTAATTCGTGTACTTTATTTCTTCACCACTGCTCTCAAAACGATAGTGGAAAACATCGTGAGGTAACCGGGATATCCTGGAACCAAAATTTCGAAGACACGTGACATCCACCAACCCGCACTGGGCCCACGTGGTGGGTTGTTAATGTTACTCACATTAATCGTTAGTGGAAGCTTGTAATTGGCCATCGTTTACACATTGTACAAGATATTAAAATGTATTAGCTGTAAGTTTACCTAAAATTAATAAAATAAAATAAAATTATGGCCCACTCTCTCTCACAGAGGCGGCCAGAGCCCCAGCAGAATTATTATATATTATATTATATATTTAATTTTGTATAATAATAAGATCTCTATTACGTATTTGTTTATCTAATACTTATTACGTTTACTACTATTAAGTAGAGAGTAATTAAAGATTTAAGATAATAGTATTTGTACCCTTTTTGAAATGAATAGTTTTGCACAGACGCCAGCAATACAATCTGTCAAATTTCTTTAATAGGTTTTCAACTTTATCGCTAAAGCATAAGGTTCAAAGTTGATTGGGAAAATTTGACAGTTTCGGGTAGCTTGATGTGCATATCTGTACATTTGTCCAATTGTGTTGGAGTTCCATATCCGAATAATAAGGGGGAAAAAATACCTCGGTTGTTTTAACATTAAATATTGTAACCCTAATTTGTACTTTTACCTCCACAATTCTACTGATCCAAATTCAAATTCAAAGCATTTATTTCAATTAAACCATTAACAGGCACTTTTGAATAGTCAAGAAGTCGGTCAGTCAGAAAATATGAAGCTAGTTGGCCATTCCAAAGCGTAGGTACCTATGGACCTAGCTTCATATTTTCTGACTGACCGACTTCTTGACTATTCAAAAGTGCCTGTTAATGGTTTAATTGAAATAAATGCTTTGAATTTGAATTTGGATCAGTAGAATTGTGGAGGTAATGGTGTTTTTGGTTTAAAAACAACCGAGGTATTTTTTCCCCCTTATTATTCGGATATGGAACTCCAACACAATTGGACAAATGTACAGATATGCACATCAAGCTACCCGAAACTGTCAAATTTTCCCAATCAACTTTGAACCTTATGCTTTAGCGATAAAGTTGAAAACCTATTAAAGAAATTTGACAGATTGTATTGCTGGCGTCTGTGCAAAACTATTCATTTCAAAAAGGGTACAAATACTATTATCTTAAATCTTTAATTACTCTCTACTTAATAGTAGTAAACGTAATAAGTATTAGATAAACAAATACGTAATAGAGATCTTATTATTATACAAAATTAAATATATAATATAATATATAATAATTCTGCTGGGGCTCTGGCCGCCTCTGTGAGAGAGAGTGGGCCATAATTTTATTTTATTTTATTAATTTTAGGTAAACTTACAGCTAATACATTTTAATATCTTGTACAATGTGTAAACGATGGCCAATTACAAGCTTCCACTAACGATTAATGTGAGTAACATTAACAACCCACCACGTGGGCCCAGTGCGGGTTGGTGGATGTCACGTGTCTTCGAAATTTTGGTTCCAGGATATCCCGGTTACCTCACGATGTTTTCCACTATCGTTTTGAGAGCAGTGGTGAAGAAATAAAGTACACGAATTAAATTCTACTTGGGTCCGAACCCACGACCGACGCGGACGTCTCGTCTGTCGGGGCCACAGATATGGATACACCTAGATAACGCAAGAGCAACTACTTCGCGTGCTAAAAATCGCACCAGCTTACGTTCAAAAATCGTAAGCCGCCACTTTTGCGCTCAGTCCTGTGTACTGCTGACTGGGTAAGCGTGAGCGAGAGCGCGAGCTTGTGACGTCATAGTAGGTAGTCAAAAAATGGCACGATTGGTTTTCATACAGTTTGTGATACGTTTTCTAGGTCTGATACTGGGCGCCCACTAGAATATTAATTAAATAACATGATTAAACTGTAATAGAACTATGACATAGTTGACAGCCAACGTTAGTATAACTGGCAGGATGTACATCCTAGCTGGAATGTTAGGCAATAACATGATCTCCAGCGCCACAACCCTGTTACTGGGTAATACGATACCAATTGGTAAGACTGGTTGTCAGACTTTCGGGCTTCTGACTACCCGTAACGATTGTCAAAGAACCATGAATGACAGCCGGGACCAACGGCTTAACGTGCTTTCCGAGGCACTGAGGGATCACAGTATGCAAAGGTGGTCACCCATCCACAGACCAACCGCGGCAAGCGTAGCTTAACCTGATCGATCGCTCTGTGCGGCTGTTATTATTTAGCCACGGGCCCCTCTACTTTGGTCTCTGAAGACCAAAGTAAAAAAAGTAAAAAATTAGTACTAAGAGTCTGAACTCTTAGTACTCATTTTTTAGGGTACCTCGCCTACATCTCAAGTGTCGATGATGTTTTTCTCATCTTTCCCATAGGTGTCGTGGAAAGACCGTTCACAAATACTGCGATGTGTAAAAACCATTTTTCGATTCAGGGATCCGTTTGCGTTTGATTAAGCTTTAAAGTGTTAATTCCCCTGCCAACTAAATGCTTGTGTTGTGATAGATATGTGAAACAATTTCACGGCAGTAGTAAATATAACAAAGTTAAAAGGAAAACTTTCAAGCTGGGCTTACAAATAGACTTAACAAGTTCACGAGTAATAGTCGACCACCTTATATTTGAAGTTGGAATGTATGGTAGAACCTTTTCTTCAATTACAATGTTGAGTTTGTTCTTGGGATTTATAACAACTACGGAACCCCTTAATTATGCGTGGTCGGACACGCACTTGGCCGGTATTTCAAAATTATCAACGGAAATAAACAGAACATGAATACTGCATGATTCGATTGAACGCATAAGCAATATTTGCCAAATTAACCCACATAAAGAACAACACAGTTATCAACAATAATCAAGATAATGCCTCACGCGCCTAATTTTTAATTCTTGAATCGATTTACCTACCAGCGGCGGTTCAGCCACATATTATCGCTATATTTCCGCTAGCGTCACCGCGAGTGCCCCAGGTGCTCCAAGTATGTAGCCTATACCAGAAAAGGCACCGAATAAGGCTGATAATGAGGGTTTCGTGACAGTGCAAAGGAGGAAGCGCCCATCGCGAATGAACAAGAACCGCTGCGGCAAAGCTCCTACGGAGCCCGAAGTCAGCTTGCGTACCGCATGGCAAAGCCGAACACACCGGTGTACATCTCCCGTCTACATCACACCAATAAGGCGGAGGACATCGTGGAGTACGTGCGCCAGAAGACGACATACTCGCCGAGGGTGCAGTAACTGGAATCGCACCGCAACGTCAACTTCAAGGCATTCATGGTGCGCGTACAGAATTGTTGGCAGATAACAATTCTGTCGTCGTTATGGAAGAAGACTTCGGACGAGTATATGTCGACACTCTCAAGGGAATCAAAATGTATAGGGTACTTCCCGTTGACCTAGAATCATGAAATTTGGCAAGAAGCAAGATCATAATGCACAAGTAAAGGGAAAAATCCGAAAACCGTAAATTTATAGTTACATTTAAAAAAAACCCTTGATAAACTATTTACATACCTACAAATTTGTACGGAACCCTCGGTGCGCGAGTCCGACTCGCTCTTGACCGGTTTTTTTTTCCTAAGTCCCTATGTCAAAGAACTCCAAAGTAAATTAGTTTTGGACCTTATTTCCTTCTCTTCAATCTAGACGTTTGATACATTCTAAAGTATGTAATTTATTTATTTTTCTTCTAATAAATTCGTGTTTTCTAAAGCAGCAGGGAAGAGAAAATGTAAATAAAAGCCACAGTTTTCTTCAGTGTTTTTAGGACAATTGGGTTTTTTGAACCTCTTTTTCATTGTATAGAAAGAAATGGCTGTGTCGTCGACCTATGAATGCCTAAATAAAACCGCGCTGTTGGAATTTCCACCCTCAGCTCAGTACAAAAAGTTGAAAATCCAACAGTGCACTTTTATGTAGGTTTTCATTTAGGTGTCGTTTTGTGTAAAGTGTTGTGAAAACGACATCAGTCACTGGATAGAACAAGCAATGCTTACGATAACAGAACTAATAATATTGTCCCACTCAACTCGTCTGAGAATTAGTGAAACTACTCCGGTTGTTTTTTACTATTTTTGTCAGGTTGCTAGCATATTGGCCCCTGTGACGTGTTACATGCTCTGTGGTGACAACGATCAAAGAACTTCTTGGTCTTAAGTTGGGTTAGCAAATCATCATCATCATTTCAGCCGAAAGACGTCCACTGCTGGATATAGGCCTCCCCCAAAAGGGGGGGGTTTGCCATAATCGCCACGCTTGGCAGGCGGGTTGGCGATCGCAGTATGGTATGGTGGTGGAATGCATAGAGAACGCTGCTGCCCATTCTCCGGTACGCCCCTTAGTCGCCTTTTACGACACCCACGGGAAGTATGGGGTGGTGCTATTCTTTAAGTCCGGCACCACACAGACAATAATTTGGTTAGCAAATACTGCACGAGTATTAGCCAGCCTTTATCAATCATAAGGGGAAAGCGTCAGGGCAGCTGCGAAATTTAAATTTTCTTAGCACTTTGCATGTCAGTATCAGGTTGTATGTTGATCTAAATATAATTCGCGGCCGTAACCCGTATTTATATACAGAATTATAAAAAATAAAATACAAAAATGTATTAACACTCTCCCTACCGACAACATATAAAACTTTTTAAGTTCAGGAGGCCATGGGGGCCGCCGGCACGTTCCAAAGTTTCTGCTTGTGAATACCGTGAGTCAAAATTATTACAAGAGGCCGTGGGACAAGCCGGCACGTCACAAAAAAAATATTTCAGGCCGCCGTGGGATCCGTGGGTCGTGGAATCCGTGGGAATTCAAATAGTTTGTACAACTACTGGCGTGCTGTTATGGAAAATGTGATAAAAATATTAAAAAACCGGGCAAGAGCAAGTCGGACTCGCGCACCGAGGGTTCCGTAACATCCGGGTTTATGCATAAGGTTTATGTTTATGAAATTAAATGTTTTATTTTATTTTTGAGTTCATTGAATGAATGGTAAATTGCGGTTTACGATTTATGACATATTAAAAAAAAACTACTTACTAGATCTCGTTCAAACCAATTTTCGGTGGTAGTTTACATGATAATGTACATCACATATTTTTTTTAGTTTTATCATTCTCTTATTTTAGAAGTTACAGGGGGGGGGGGACACACATTTTACCACTTTGGAAGTGTCTCTCGCGCAAACTGTTCAGTTTAGAAAAAAATGATATTAGAAACCTCAATATCATTTTTGAAGACCTACCCATAGATACCCCACACGTATGGGTTTGATGAAAAATTTATTGTTTTTTTTCTATTTTTGTGTGAAAATCTTAATGCGGTTCACAGAATACATCTACTTACCAAGTTTCAACAGTGTAGTTTCAAAGAAAAGTGGCTGTGACATAAGGACGGACAGACAGACAGACAGACAGACAGACGGACAGACAGACAGACATGACGAATCTATAAGGGTTCCGTTTTTGCCATTTGGCTACGGAACCCTAAAAATGTACTTTGGCCTGCTGAACAAATTTTTTTGGGGGTCGCCGGCGGTTCCCATGGCAGGGAGAGTGTTAAAAAACATTAATACATCTCTTCATATTATCTTAAGTTCATATTACCCTATTGAATGACTATTGCATGATATCATGACATTTTAGGCCAATTCTAACAAGGAGGATTATAAAAAAGGAGATGTATGGAGTTGTATTGCTGATTCTAATAATTATAATTCTCAAAACTATATCAGTTACGGTTGCGGTTTACCTTACCGCATTCCACCTTTAGATATCAGTTCCATAGTTTTAAAATTAAGGATACCTCCCCACATTCTTCAACTGAACGAGACAAAATTCAAGTCTTATATAAAACGAACACTATGCAGTCAGGCATATTATAAGTTAGGTGATTACATCGCTGACAAAAATGCCTGGCTCAACGCTAGTCCTGCTCCAAAACCACAACTAATTGATTAACACTTGAAAATACTGTTTGAGCTGCTGAAGATTGTAAGACTATCTTTGCATTGTATAAATTCAATTTCCTTTGTATTTTATAATTACATAGCACAGATGTGATAATGATAAATGATAAATGATTTTATTTTTGTAAGTAGGTTTGTACAAACACTTTTACACGTCAATCATGTTTTTTTAAAACTAGATGAGGTCGGCGTTTCCTATCTAACTACTCTGAGAAGAAAGGCCGAAAAGAGGTCACAGTCTCTTTTAAAGTCCAGACATAATCTTAGTCAGGTTATATGAAGACCATGTAGATCGATGTCTGAGACGGTCTTTTGAGGATAGAACCACACAGATTGAGAGGTCCTGTCCAGTGATGATCTATGCGTCATCGTCAACGGGCGCCGTCAATTGTGGCTGGTAATCACTTAGCTGCCTCGGCTTATTTTTAATTATTTTATTTTAGGATTGTTGTTTTGTTACTATTTGTTGTATTTTGGATGCTTTTAACGCCTACGTCTTTTTTGTTTTTTACATCGTTCTCACATTATATAATTATAAATTCAAAAGTAATGATGTAGGGGAAGGTGGGGGGACACCGGATAGTTAAGAATAAGACACAATAAAAAAATTATTATGTTATTTATTGAGGTAATTAATGTCATAAATGTTTAAGTATACCTTAGGTATAACTTTGGCATAAAAATGTTTGAGATCAATCTTAGTAATTACAAAATAAAATTGTTTTAATAAAAAATATTAATCCGAATTCACCCCATACCTATGGGTCAAACCGGATAGGCATTTTTTATTCAAGGGGTGAATACAGATACTAACAATAAATGTAAATAATCAAATTGTTCGCAGTTTTTGCATACAAAAAATAATAATTCTTGCTCAGAACAACTGATGCAACTTTCGTGAGCCCATTTAAGACAAGCAGTGCATTGGTACCATTCATCTGTGGACTTAGTTTGACTGTACTTTTCGCCACAAACCAAACACTCCGAATCCTCCTGATAGTTTTCTTTATGCGTCTTTTTACAGATACCTTTACCTTTGCCTTTTTTTGTTTTAATTACTGATGACATAGCCTTATCTACCAGTTCATTTTTATACGGTGATTCAGTCAAAATTGCGGTTTTTCCTCGACGCGCAGATGGCCGCATGTTTTTTTTTAAAATGAGGAATCCGCATGATATCTTTCGGTGATACAAGACTTAAGGAATCTGAAAACGTTTGTCCTTCTGTAGATGTTCCTGCTTGTGGAGACGGAGTTCTTTCATGAGGCAATGGATCCTTTGTATATGATGGAGAGAATTCATTTGTGGTTGGTGGTACAAATGTTATTTCTGTTGTCTGTGATGGTGCAAAATCTACATCTGTAAACGTGTTGGGATTCAGAGGGCAAATTCCGGTTTTGGTAAAAGCAGACACTGCATTTTGCATAGTAGCGGCACGATTATAAGCAGTTCCAAACAAAGATGCCATTTGGAATTGGGTGACAACACGCCCTGGATGATTACGAAGCCATAATTGGACTTCTTGCGAGTAAAACGTGCTCAAAGGCCCCATAAAACCAACATCGAGTGGCTATAAGCGATGCGTGCAGTGAGGTGGTAAGCAGAGTATTATAACACCATGAGCACGAGCTAACTCAATAGCTTCTAGGTTCTTAGTGTGAGTGGCGTGACCGTCTAAGACGAGAAGCACAGGATCTTCATTGCTTGGTTTGACATGGCCGATAAAGTGACGCATCCATTCAGTGAAAATATGTTGTTGCATCCAACCACTTGGATGGCATACAGCTACTGTGCCTGGTGGAGCACCATCCAAAAGCTCACTCTTCATACGTACGCGAGGAAAAATCATAAGAGGTGGAACATAATGTCCAGCTGCAGAAAAGCAAAGCACTGCCGTTACCAACTGTCCCCGTTCAGCTGAAGCTAGGGCACCAACTTGTTTTTTACCTTTGACCGATATAATTTTAGCTATTTTTTTTGGTACAGAGGTCAATCCAGTCTCGTCCATGTTATAAATTCGTGTGGGATTGAAAGCGTGCTTTGTATAAAGTGTATCTAAAAGATTAAAAAACGATGACACCACAGCTCTATTAAAGCCCATTGCTCTTGCAGCTGATGTAGCTTCAGGTGATCTTAGTGACAATTCAGAATGTCGTTTTAGAAATCCACTAACCCAATCTAAGCCAGCGAGTCCAGTTTCCACATTAAAAGGATGTTTCAAATTATTTATTTTAGCCAATTGGAATGCCAAAAGTCGCAGATCTGTTTTAGTCAATCCAAATAGTCGAGATTCCATAGTTTTGATATGTTCAACTAGCATACCTTCCAGCTCATCGGTGAAGACGCATTTTGCAGTAGCAGGGCACTTCCGATTTTTTGATTTCGAGGGCATTTGATGATTTCCCATCCTCAAAAAAAAAAAAAAAAAAGGGCACTTCCGAAACACTTCGTCTTTGGATTTTCCAGCTTTGATCTTCTTTACTCGATCTTCTAAGGAACTTTTGGGTACACTATATGTGTGTGACGCTAAAAGATATCCCATTCTGCCTTCCAGCACAGAATTTATGGCTAAAAGCATGTCTGACTCCGACCACTGCAGCCTATTTGACTTTCTCACATATGTTCGTGGCATGTTGACGCTCGCACTCTGTAAAAAGTAAAAAAAAATAGTAATTAAACAGACGAATAAAACAAACGCCAGCAATACCTACATATAAAATCAATCGGGGTGAAACCGGATAGTCGAAATCACCCCGTCCGCTTGTACCCCACAGGTGCCATGTTTGAAATTGCAATACTAACAGTGATTATGTTTACACTCATAGCAACAACAAATACCGTTTTAAAAGGTTAAATATATATTACTTCATAAAAAATACAACTGTATAAGATAGCACATAGCTAAACTTAATGATAACACTTTAAAAAAGTCAAAATATTAGTTAACTTACCTTAGTTTAAAATTTTTGTTTATAGACGCACGCGCTGAGATGTTACCATCGCCGCCATTTGCAACTGCACTGAGTAAGCATTCGCGCGTATTTCACTGCAAGCTAGAGCGAGACAGCTGTACGCGGAGTAATGAAATAGCAAACAAAAAAGACGTAGGCGTTAAAAGCATCCAAAATACAACAAATAGTAACAAAACAACAATCCTAAAATAAAATAATTAAAAATAAGCCGAGGCAGCTAAGTGATTACCAGCCACAATTGACGGCGCCCGTTGACGATGACGCATAGATCATCACTGGACAGGACCTCTCAATCTGTGTGGTTCTATCCTCAAAAGACCGTCTCAGACATCGATCTACATGGTCTTCATATAACCTGACTAAGATTATGTCTGGACTTTAAAAGAGACTGTGACCTCTTTTCGGCCTTTCTTCTCAGAGTAGTTAGATAGGAAACGCCGACCTCATCTAGTTTTAAAAAAACATGATTGACGTGTAAAAGTGTTTGTACAAACCTACTTACAAAAATAA